>CAEGAD010082257.1:0-77227 GCA_903067055.1 Poeciliopsis paucimaculata | reverse complement strand
CCATTTTATTTTTGTTTTTGGTTGTTTATCAGTTCCAGTGTTAAGCGTTCTTTTGAAAATAAAGTGTATCTATCTTTGGCATGCATTATTACATCATTTCCATTAAATCAGTGTAAAAAGGTCTTCAAACAATATTATCGTTTATCGCAATAATTTTTGAGACAATTAATTGCTCAGGAAAATTTGGTATCGTGACAGGCCTAGTTATGAGACGTGGTGGCGAAACATGAAACTCCACAAGTTGTTGCTAGGTAACAAGAGAGAGAGCGTGTGATTGAGTGAGTTGCTAGGTAACCACCACTGGTGAGTGAGTTGGTGGTGAGCAAACTTCCTTAGCTCACCATGAGAGGTTGAGAAGCTAAAGTCTTTCCTCTGCCTACATTTCCCAGAATGCTGTGCAACCATAACACAATGTTTTATGAAAGATGTCTAACAATGAAGTAATCCAGAGGAATGAAATCTTCTTTTACATGTTTGTAACTCAGGATGTAGCTAAAATGCAGAAGATCTGATGTTTCTGATTCTTTCTGAACATATATGAGGAAAAATTGTGAAGCAACTTTTTCACAAAGTGTCTGAAGACCTTTTTAACCAATAGCCTTATACTAAGAGTGGTATAAAATTACACTGTAAAGAAGAACTCCACATGCTTAAAGCCAGATTGCTAAATATAGAGAAGTTTGTGCCTGAAGAGAAGAAAACACAAAGCTGGAGCTGCATGTTTAGAGGATAAAACCCATATAAAGAAAGCTGTCTGTGCTGTCAATAAGCCTATAAAAAACAGACTGTTCAGTTATAGTCCTTTAGAGACTTTGTCTACCAATTTGTAAAACTGACTTTTTTGAAATAAAAATCTCCTTTATCCAGGTAAGTCTGTGTCGTCAGAGTTTTCACTGGAAAACTTCATATAGAAAACCATTTTTAAAGGTAACCAAACAAAATTTAAATACTTTTCACCTTCAAACATGCCAACAGCACAACGGAGAAAACAAAAACAGCAGGAAAGTTGAATCCACCGCCTCGTTATAAATCACTGGCATGCGGTTTGAGATGTTGTGGATTGATTAGAAAGGAACTTTATTCCGGTGTTTTCCTGAAGCTTAATGATTTAAAACATTGATAAATAACCCACTGATGGAGTCAGAAACAAAGGGAAGGAAACAATAGCAGCTGTCTCCCAAAATTAGTGAGTGAGAGAATATGGAGAGTAAGATAAGGACTGAGGATAAAGGACGT
Source organism: Poeciliopsis paucimaculata (assembly GCA_903067055.1). Classification (NCBI taxonomy): domain Eukaryota; kingdom Metazoa; phylum Chordata; class Actinopteri; order Cyprinodontiformes; family Poeciliidae; genus Poeciliopsis; species Poeciliopsis paucimaculata. Next base: position 75,991 of record CAEGAD010082257.1, on the reverse strand, counting down.
GACTGAAAAATGGACAGAAAGGGTGGAAGACTGGGACAAAGACGTGGGGCATTAATCAGGAAAAAAAACAGTACAGGCAGCAACTCTGGGAGGAAGATGATGCACTTGGACAAGAGAAAAACAAGTAAAGAAAGACACCAAATCATGCAAGTTAAGCAGCATTTATAGGTAAAAACTATTGACAACCTATGCACTGGTAAAGCTTGCTAACAAAAACGGAGATTTGGACGCCTGATGTCATTTTTATTTAGTTGATTTCGCTGTAAAAATGCTCAGCTGAGATAGACAGCATCATTTTATTGCAAAACTGTTGGTGAAGAAAGCAGCAGCCAATCATAAATACTTCAAGGAAAGAAGATTAATGATAAAATACTTCACAAGTAAATAAAATTAGTAAGATGCAAATATTGCAGAATGGAGAACATATGTGTCTAATCATTAGTAACCAAGGAGAAAATATCCTAACATTTACAAAACAACTCCAACTGGTAGCCATGTTTGAAGAAAATTGTGTAATGTAAATTACAACAAAACTTAATTTCCCTCTGTGATGAATAAAGTATTTTTGATTTGGATTAATTCGTTGACAAGAGTTAATCAGAGAATTATAGCACTTGATATAGGGCTGATGCTTTAACTTCCTGACTTATTTCTCCTTTATCAATAAAGATGATGTATTTATTTTAAAGTCGTGTTGCCTCTGCAGGTTCCTGCTGCAGAGGAAGGAGGCGGCCCGCTGTGTGAGCCACACGGTGAGGAGGTTTTCCGCATCCCAGGACCCTTTACACTGAAGTTAATTACAGTAACGATCGAGAGCCGGACCCTGCCCGCCGCACGCGGCTCAACGCCAGGAACCAAAATTACCTGAGACACAGCGGCGAAGAAGGACGAAGACACTAACATCAGGCGTTTTGGCAAGTTTTTTAACTGCCTAAACCAGACCACTGACCTTCAGAGCTCATAGTATTCTCTATTTTCATATAAATTCATTTGTAGTAGTTCTACGATCTACCACTGGGTGGCAATATAAAGGGAGGGAAACAAGAAGCATCATATTTTAAAATGTGTTTTATATTTGTATCACATAATTATTGTCTTGTTTTGCTAAAAAATCAACATTGCTGTTTATTTTGCTGTTAGCTTAAACATGTTTGCATTAGCATGTTTAGCCGCTAGCAAAATGGCAGTAGCGTTTATCTACTACATTAGTTTTCACTTTTGCTCCTTATTTCACTATGAACACTAAACCTAACATTATACAATCAAACATTAACTGTGCTAATAATGAAACACAACTGCTGTGTTAGAATTATTTATCGCAATTATTGTGCTCTTTTACACAATGATTATGTGAAAAAATGCAAAAACAAAAACTAAATTTGGAATGTTTTTAACAAAATAAAGCCATACTTTTGTAGAAAATTGATCTTTAAACAGTTATTCATGCAAAATATTAAAAATGTAGTCAATAAAAGACATGTCAGTGAAAATCTCACCCAAAAAATTTAAAAACTTGTAAATCACTCGTAAAACGGTCTGTTTACTGAAACTTGTAAATACCAGGTAAGTTAGAAACAAATGTTGAATTAAAGTGAGAGGAGATGGAGTGAATAACAATGGAGGAACAAGAGGGGAGGATGTAGATGGGAAAACCCTGTCGATGGTGGAGGAGGAGGAGGGAGATAGAGATAAACTATCCGAAAAATATTGTAGAGGGAGGAAAGAAAATCGAGCCAGTGAATTAACAAGAGACAAAGGAGCAGAGGGTGAGCGCGACGGGAAAGAAAAGGCTGGGAGAAGAATGGAGAAATCAATCACCAGCAGCCCTGGTGTTGTAACGCTGAAAAAGAGTCAATGCCAAGAACCAAACTTTCTACCCACGCACTTTTTCTCTCTTCATCACCATCGCCATTGCCTCGCTCGTTCATACCTTCAAAAGCCCCAGCTTCACAGTTTATCGCCCCCTTCCTCCCCTCTCTCGAAACAACCTTACATCTTGCAGCTTTTTAGCATCATGCCATAATTCTGCCCCTCCTGGTAAGTGCTGACCCATACGGAGATAAACAGAAATATTCCCTTAAGAGCCATTAGAGCCAGAAACAAGCCGGTTTCCAGTCTATAGAGGGTCTCTGGATGACACTTCAAGCAGAAGATGCTGTAATTCACAGCAACACACAACTGGAGGAGGAAAATATTCAACATAAAAACTTGAAAGAAAGTAGCAAAGTGGCCAAAATTCACAAAATTTATAGCTCCTTGATAATAAAACAGCTTTAAAAAGCTGATATATATTTCCCAAGGGGAAGTTCTTACCATAATAATAGTGAGTTTTTTATTATTGACACAATGATCATAGGCTGGTGTTATATACTGCTAATGTAAGTATAGACATTTGCAGAGTGAGTATCATTTGTTGCAGTTCTACTATATAAGAAATGTGGGTCACTAAATCACAACGAGAACTGATTCTCTCCTCACATGAAGTGACAGTAATAGACAAAAATATTAGCAAAAATGAAAAACTGGCCATTTCTTTTTATTTCTTTCCATAATAATGCAAAAGAAAGTTTTAAAAAAAAATGTGTACAAATTGTGATTTGGTGTTTTCTCTCAAGAAGGAAACTAATGTTCAGTGAAAGTACCAAACAGCAGGTTAGAGAGTCTAGGTATTAGCTAGTTGGTGTCCAGCTAAAGGTAGTTGGTGTCATGCTAACAGCTAGACAGAAAGTGTAGCTAACGGCTAGAGATAATGAAGGTCCAATAATCAGTCAGAATCCAAGTAACAGCTAGTCAGTCGGTACATCTTACAGGTATTCACAGAGTCCGAGTCCAGTTAACACCTGGAAGACGGTCTAGCTAACAGGTAGCGAGCAAGACCAGTTAGGATACAATCAATAGATAGTCAAAGTCCAGTCAACGGCTAATCAGAGTCCATACAACAGGTAATCAAGAGAGTGTAGCCAACTACTGATCAAAACCAAGCTAACAGCCGGTTAAAGTCCATCTAAAACCAAGTCACAGGTCAGCAAACAGAGTATCCATTTATTTGCTATCCATTTACATATGGATTCGAACCGTTAGCCTCCGTTTGCGAGTTTGTCTGATTCTCCGAACTGAGATCAGCCTTTCTGCTGCTGTTGGCTGGTAACATTGATTGTTCACATCCTCTGTCCTGGGCCGGCAGCATTAGACACAACCTACCTCTGTGAATTAGTTAATGGCCAATTGCTATCCTCCAACAAATGCACACAGTCACAGGTGGGCTATTCACTCTCAAGTGGAGACGGTGGAAGTGTGTCGGCGCAGATGGGCAATGGGCCGCGGGGAAGGGTGAATTTACACAAACCAGGAGTTCTTCAGCTGGACCTTATTCAAATGAAGTGGAAATAAAGAGAAGGCAGATTTGCTTTAAGACTGTTATCACAAAGGTATTACTGTCCTCTGGATAATCGTCAGACACTGTGAAACCTGGATGTTGAGGTTAATCAGGCTATTTCAGATAACAAACCATAAGTATCAGAGTATTATCTCTGAGAAAATGCTTGGTTGGATTTATTTGCTGTATGTAACTTGAATTTGTGGGACAAAGTATTGAAATCAATCAAAACGACAAAGAATACAGCTTGATTCAAAGTGAAACCAGTGGTAAAAGACGCCTGCTTCTTTTTCAGTCATGCAGCAGTAAGTCAATAACTTGAAAAGTGGCTGTCAACCCGAAATAAAAGGGAGGAAACAAAACCTGACAAGGGACTAAAATAAATATTTACAGCACAGTTTGTGGTGTTTGACACATTTGACAAAAAACTATGTTGTGTTTTGGCATTCAAAACAGTCCAAGTTTAAAATCTGCACGTTATAATGCTAATTTACATCGACCCAAAGTTCTGTTTCATACCAGGTAGACTCGGTTCGACTGGGGGTGAAAATTGCAACATTTGTTACATTTTCAGGTGATACGGTTCTCTTTCACACTTCACTGTGTCAGGCGATCCAAACTAATTAAAAAACCTGTTTCCCTCCTCGCCTGTGCGGCGCTGCAACAAGAATCACTGCAGGAAACGGCAAAAAACCTCAGAAGACGACACTGAGCGCAACTTCCTCCTTCACAAAACGTAAACAAAATGGAATGGCGTATTCTCATTTGTCTTTGTTAAAAGATCATTCATCATTTCTCCCACTCGCGTTGATGACGAGCACATTTGTTTTGAGTCTGTTTACCCAAAATACCCTGTGCCGTAGTCCACTTTATGCTTTTGAAGCGGACTCCGGTCAACTTTGTGTTCACATATGGATTCGAACTGCACCAAAGTTCACTTAAATCGAACTGAGACATAGATATGCAGACGGACCAAAGTTTGATTTTTTTGGTCCACATCAGAGTTTGATTATGAGTTCACACTTCCACTAACGAACCAAACTTTCTACACAAACGAACCAAAGTTCAATTAAAACAGATTAAGCATGGTTGGTGTGAATGAACCCATTAAGTGGCTCCATTTTAGCTTTATTATAAGATACTGACGAAGCCATTTTATTATAGAAATCTTTTTGAAAATGGAAATACAACTAAAGTCTGCTAATTTAAACAACTATTTAACATTCAGTTATCTCTTTTTCACACTTTTATAGACCTTTCATGACTGCACAGGAACATTTTATTTGACAATTAATGCCAAACATTATTGCCTCACAACTCAAATGTGAGTGGCTCAGAAAATGTTTTCCTTCAACAAAATTCCAATTTTTAAAGTTCTCATTCGTCTTCTTTCCCAGCTCTCCTACTTCCTCCTGCTGAGTCAGCACTTCTCTGCCTCCGTCTTTCCCTCACTTTCTTATCTTCCTCTTTCCTGAAGCCTCGGCAGCAAAACCCCAGGCACAACACAGATCAGCCCCTCATGCTCCTCTGACAGAGCGAAGAGGAGGAAAACCTCGTCTAACAAAGCACTGGAATCATTTGCCTCATGCTTTAATTCTGCTCCATTTCTGTTTATTCCTTTTATATTGACATTATGTCCCAAAAGAGGCAATCAGAAGCCATGTTGCCATAATTCTGTGTTGTCCCTCAAGTTATAATACTAATATTCCACAGCCATCTGTCATGTTGACTCTGTTATCTCTGTTTGAAAGCTGAACAACATTATGGCGTTAAAAACAGGCTAAAATTAGGAAATAATGTTCTGTCCACATGGAGACACAGAAGTGGACACTTAATAAGCATTTAAATGTTTTAAATGAAAGGTAAAGTTCAAATTATTTATACAAGTCAAGGTTTCAATTATTGTAATCGTGACATTCGTACCTGTTTTCTAATTTTAAGTGTACTAAGATATTTGCACCACAAACTTTAAACAAAGTTTGTGTTTTTAGTGTTTAATAATCGATTCATAGTGAATAATCAGAGTAATCATTTCAGCTGTAGTTTGAACTACTGAAAAAGTTGTAAATATGACACGAATGCAAACGATGAGCTAGCGCTTGTTCAATAGCGTCTGTGGGGCCCAGCGCCCCTCAGTTTACGAAAAAAAAAAACAAAAATAAAAAGATTAAAGAGGAAAAAAGAAAAGAAAGAAAAAATAGATCATGGATTTAAGAGATTCACAGGCACCTGTGGTCCTGCAAACACATTTATGAGATGCATCTGCAGTGGATGAACCTGTCCCAGATGTTAGTGGTTGTAAAATCCAGTTTAAATCTTGAAACATCATTAGTTGACTCCAAAGTAAATTCACAGTCATTCGCTGACATTATGAGTTGCCGCCTGTGGTGTAAAAACTTTTCATCAGCGTTCCCGCCGAACAAAGGCACTCAGCAAAACCGCGAATATGAACACATATCCTGCAGCAGTTGTGCAGCAGCATCTTTGAGACCATCCTAATTATCCTCTCAGCAGCAGACAGAGAGGTTTTTCTCACACGTGCACAAAGCGCCTGACTCAGGAGGAAACATCGAGACAGGAAACACCCAAGGTGGATCTGCAGTCTGAGGAGCCACCTTGGGACCGCCGCGCTTCGCCCAACGGCGGCTACAACCGCGCGGTTTCTCCCAGATTGCTCTCTATTTGCTGCGCTCTCCGTCTGTCTCCTCGTCCTGTGTAATCATATCCTTTACACCATTAGCTTCCCAACTAATCTCATGCATCGATACTCTTTAATTAAACTGATTCAGGGAGTCTGTCCTCAATTCATTGGCGGCCCCTCGGTACCAAAAACGAAGGCGGCGCGGCGCCTCCTCTCTCCCCCCGGGTCGGCGATATGTCACAAAAAGTTCCTCCTAATTATTTCCTGATTTCAGTGCCGAAATTGCTCTTTGATGGGTGACAACAAACAGCAGGATGCCACGACAACCAGCCGCCAAGGAGAACTTCCAGAGAGGGAAACCGTAGATTAGCTGCTGGTCAAGTTAATATGTGAACAGAAACTCAACCACTGTTTTGTTGGTGTAGAAATCCGGATGTTTGCTTTCAAACCTGTCAATTTAACCTTCTTTATCCAAACATTATACCAATGAGGATGCAGCATGGTGTTTTTATAGGCGCTTGTTCAACAGAGAACACATTTTATAAAGTGGTATGTTGTTTTGATGGGTTTTTGTTTCATATAAAATACAGTTCATACTGTTTTTATAGGTTTGTTTTATATAATACACAGTTTATGTTGCTTGTATACAATTTTTGTTTCATCCACAGTTTATAAATCGGTATGCTGCTGGACTAAAAATAAAGGTCACACTCAGATAATACATTCTAGATCCTACTGACTATTGATAACAAATAATAGAAAAATTATCAAAATTATTTAATCAGATCATGTTTAAAATAAAATCGGAAAACCACATAAATATCCATGTGATATTTTTAATATTATTAACAGACCGTGAATATTGAATTTTGTGAAGTATTTTCTTGGTTTTTGTTTCTGGATTTTATTTAAATCTGCAGCTTATGATGAACTTTTTGAGAAACATTTCCTCCCACTTTCCCACTGAAAATACAAGAAAACTGAGTAATAGTCATTTAAAAGTTAAACGTTATGCAACATATTTAATCTAAGTCAGTTTGGGGGAAGACCTCAAACTGTAAGGAAACATTCAAACATCAGATTGAACAGTTTTATGACTCCACTTGTTAAAGGGTTAGGGTCAGGATAAATAAAAAACGCACAAAACTAAAGGTTTGTGACTTCAATCAGAATGCTGCTTTGGTTTATAATGGGGAAGCCCAAAGTGGGGGTTTCATTTGGTTTCATTTTATTTTATTTTAAATCCCACTGCAGCTTATCTTTCCAAACAAGGAGCAACACTCCAAGTCTTCCCGCAGCTAGGTCCCGAGCCTCGCAGTTTAATTTGCAGAACAAAGATAATGGAAAATGTGAAACTACAGAACGCTCCGCTCTTCTTTTGAATCCCCCTCTCTCCTCACGCGCTTATCTACCTTCCCTCCGCTCTCGTCACTCCTGCTTCGGTTTTAACGGGATTAAATCCCCGCTCCGGCTGGTAAACCACACCGTCGTTATGCAAGCTGCTTCCCCGAACTGGACGGAGACAGGTTCCCCTGTAAGGCCCGCATCTCCTTCTTCGGTGTCAGCAGGTCATCTTGTCTGACTTGCTGCTTTCTTACCGACGCCGTTCGTGTCGTCGCTACAGATTAAGCCGCTCAAATCCCATTAGATAACCGCACACCTGCACAGAAACGCTTGTAATTCTGTTTAAGGAGTCTGCTATAAAAGCAGGTTTCATTGTAAGGAGGATTACATTTTGATTAGGAATGACAGATAACTTTCATTCAAAAGCCAATACAGTAAACCGACAGTTTTCTCGTTCCAAAGGCCGGTAAGCAATAAATAGTGATAATAACTGATCATAAGCAGCGATAAGCGATAACTACTGAAAATATGCTTGGAGTTAAGAAATGCTAACAACCACAAATGCAAGGCCGTGACATCATCAGTAGTCTGATTGAGACCAAAACTTTTGAATCTTTAAAATTTTGAAATAAAAACTAATACTAAGCCAACATTTGTCAAAAATGTATCAACAGAAACCAGATCTCAGGTGGATGTCTATATAAATAAAGTTCACTACTCACTGACGTAAAGAAAAACAGAAAACAATCAATTCAACGTCTGTAGAATTGATCGAGGATTAAAATAAATATAAAAATGCACTCCACGAGTTTAAAATAGAAAATGGTCAGACCACTAAACACTAAACTATTCGCTAAGATATCAGACCGATAATTTCTTATCAGGCGTTAATTATCAGGCCGATAGTTATTGTTCTCCCATAATTTTGATTAAATCTCTGTCATGATCTCTCTTCATTGGTAAATTACCATTTTTATGTTTTAAACCCCTAAGACCTCTAAACATTGTATCACCTAACTTTATGTTGCACCGGTTCTCAGCAAACGCCATTTAAATACCCACAGCGAATACAAATACAAATTGGTTAAATTTATCAACAAATAAATGCAATGTAAGCAGAAATTCAATGTTTCTACCACAGAATGGTTTAAATTTCCAAACAATGTCACCTAAAAAGGACAGAAAAACTCATTGTTGTTGGTGCTTGGGAAAAAGGAGACATTAATGACCTTATAAAGGCTCAGATAAATAAAAAATAAGGATTTTGTGCAGCTGAAGTCACAATTTAAGCGCAATCATGAGATTGTATAAGAAAATACAGATTTGTGAGTGTTATTTGACCGTGTAAAACCGTTTATTTTCTTAGGCTCCCGTCTTGGTTTAGCAGTTTAAGGCTTGTGAGGCGCACTGACATTCAAAGGTCATTAGTCAGATTTAAAGTGATGAAGCTGCAGATGAGGATGACTCACTGAGATTATAACTCTCTGATCTGATTCCTGTTCTCCTGTACTTCATGTAATCCATTTAAACGTTCGCTTAGAAGAATTCAGACTTAATAACGACAGATTATTACCTCATTTAAACTAATCTACAATAAGGAGAGTCATTAAGCCTCATATGAAGGTTTAAGTGAAACATGATCAGGATTTGATCTCCTGCAGCTGCTGAGAAAAAGAATTGACCAAATTTTCAAGTTATTTCAGAGGATTAATGATCAGATCAAAAAGCTGCTGGATGAATCACCTCGTGTGAAACAGGCAATGTTTCACACCATTTTCTGTAAAAAAAAAAAAACAACCCCAAAACAAACAAAACATTCATATAAATATGTACATTTTTTACATTTAATTCAGTTAAAAACAGTTTAACTGTTTTTAACTGTTAAATTCAGTTAAAGTGAATTAAAAACAGTTACAGCAGTGATGTAAAAATATTCTGTAGCAAAACACATTTCTGTTTTGTTATAGAAATGTGACAAAAGTAAAAGAAACTCCAAACCACTCGTTTCCTTCTTTATTACCACTTTATGCTCGTACTTGTCCTTTTTCTTGCAATATTATGACTTTATTCACAAATTTATTTTATTTTTTCTTAGTCTGGACTTAATATTCCATCTTAGAGATCAAATTTGGAAGAAAAAGAAGCAGAAATGATCAGAAACATTCAGGTTATTGCTTCAATAAAAACACTGTAATCCTCTGATGTGGTTTTGCATTAAAGTTTTAAAAATGCATTTGACTCTGCGTGCCTGTGTGTGTGTGCGTGTGTGTGTCGCCAAGAGATTAGAGCCTGGTGAGAAAAAGATAAGCAGGCTTATTAAGAGGTCATTAATAAATTTGTTAATGAGCTCTCCATGTAAGACTATAAGAGGGAGAAGGAAAGGAAGATCATGCGTGTCTCCGTGTGTGTGTGTGTGTGTGTGTCATATTCCATATCAACTGTATCTGCAGGCTGTGATAAGTTATCATTATGAGATGCAGCCTGTGACACACACACCTCCATTTGCATGGAGAGGGCTTTTAGCGATGCCCTTGTACCCTCAATGACAGTATTTCTGCATAATTCAATAAGTGTGCGGATACACACGCACAAGGAAGCCTGCACACACCTAAACACACACCCTCCTAAGCACACATCAGCGTTTAATTGTTTAATATATAGCTTATGTAAAATTTCTATTACTGGTTCAGATTAAAGAATATTCATGTGTTGGAATGGCCCAGTCAAAGTCCAGACACACGTTAAGCTAGTTATCTGTGGCAGGTCTGCTAAATATGATACGACGGAGAATTAGGGACAGACTAATAACAAGAATAAACTATAAATAATACAAGGAAAACCTGTCAATAATAGGAGAATAAAGTAAATAATGCATGAATAAAATCATATAACCAAAATAAAGTCGTAACATGAGAAAAAAAATTGTATCACAATAAAGTTTAAATAATACAAGATTAAAGTCGCAATATATGGGGGGAAAAGATGCAATAAAATGAGAATAAAGTCATAATATTACTAGAAGAAAGTTGTACTAACACAGTTGAAATAACACAAGAAAAAATAGGAGAATATAGTCGTACTAGGAGAAAAACTTGTAATAATAAGAGACAAAAGATCCAATAATACAAGAATTTGGTACTAACATTACCAAAATAAGGTAGTATGACAATAAAGTCAAGATAATACAAGACAAAAGTTTTACTAAAAGGAAAATAGTGGCAAAAGTATGAAAAAGTCTTGATATTACCAGAATAAAGTGGTAATATTAGAACAAAGTAGTAAATTTATAAGAATCACAAATAAGGAAATAATTAATCCTTTAACATATTAGCATCTAATTACCAATAGCAGAACTTTGAAACAATTGAATCTGTCTCAAATAAACCACTTAACTACTGAAGCCTTTTTCTCATTAAAACCACCTTTTCTCTAATAATTTTATGACATCTTCATTTTACTAATATTATGATTTTTTTCTTACACTTAATAAATAATACTTAGCCTGCCACTAATGCTCTGTTGTACTAGAGAAATGCCACAAAAGACAAAGAAATGCTTAGAAATAATTTTCATAGAAAAAATTATTATATTATAAAAGCTGTGGGTTCATATTTACAGCCATGAACAACTGGAGAAATATTAGAGCGTGAAGCAGCAACTCTGTAATCTGTAGCATCAGCATGATGTGCAGCCTTTGTCCTCTAACAACAAGCTAAAGATGTTTGTCTGAACTTTTCCTCTGTAATGATCAGAGGAGCAGCAGCAGCTTTTCCAGCATGAATAAAAACAGTAACTTTTAACATCCCTCATGTGGACGACGCTCAAGACACACATCAACACCCACATCCAGTGATTTGTCAAGGTTGTTTTACACAGGCTGGTGAGAAGCGCCGCAGGCTGGAAACGGAGAAATGCTTTGTGTTGCGCTTAGCGAGTAAAGATTTCTGAGTCGGGTTCGATGGTCAATATATGCCGAGTCGGCGCTTTTCAAGGCTGTGCAACTGGATGTGGAGCAGAGGCAGGACAACTGCAGTTTACAGACAAATGCTGTTATTTTATTCACGCTACGCCACATGTAGCGGCAGTGAAGGCTGGATGCACTGCTGGTAGAAAGGCAGTTTGTTTTGATGGCAGAAGTGAGACCATGATAGTTTATTCAGGCTTAATTTAACATGTCCTGTAAGTTTAAACTAAAAAATAAGCAAACAGTTTCAATAACTGTTTGCTCAATAACTGTGCATAAGCTTGCACCTGTAATGCAACCTTGATATTTCGCTGTGCAGCTAAATATTTAGGTCACAAGCTAAATATTTAGTTATCAACCTAATTATTTAGTTAGCAATTATATTTAGTTAGTAAGCTGAAACATTTAGTAATCAAGCTAGATATTTAGTGACCAAGTTAAATATTTAGCTAGTAACCTAAATATTTAGTTTGCAAACTAAATATTGAGTTAACAACCTAAGTATTTTGCTAGCAATTTGAATGTTCTGTTAGCAAGCTCAATGTGTAGCAACCTTAATACTTAGCTAACAACCTAAATGTTTAGTTAGCAAGCTAGATATGTAGCAACCAAGCTAAATATTTAGTTATCAAGTTAAATATTGAGTTAGCAAGTTAGCTATTTAGTTATCAACCTAATTATTTAGTTAGAAAGCTAATATTTAGGTTCAAGCTAAATGTTTAGTTTAAAACTTAAATGTTTAAATATTCATTTTCCAAACTAAATACTTTGCTCCAAATTCAACATATAGTTTGTAAACTAAATGTTGTGAATTACATATTTAATTTATTTGGAACTATGATATTTTTTTAATTTATAAAAACATGGTGAAAATATGACTTTGAAAAATGAACGTGCATTTTTTTCCGTGACAGACTAAATAAAAATAAATACTTAAAAATTTTTTACTGTGTGACTTTACAAACACCACCCCATGTTCTCAGTCTTAACACCAAACAGTCACACCTGAAAACCAAACAAACTATTGGAAATCCTCTCAGATGGATGATGGGAGACAACACCTAGCAGTCCAATCAGCTAATGTCTTTAACGTTACCGTACACAACTTCGACTCAAGTTCCTGTGCATGAAGATGTAAAATGTAATTACTAAACTTCTGCAATTAGTGTAAAGTAGCCAATGACTCCCTCAACCGGTATCTCATGATCGCCTGGCCTTCCCTCTGATTAAACAGAAAAAAGGCAGAGAAATCAAAGAGCAAAGCAACAGAAGAGAAGTGATCGCCTTATTGGAAACCTGCCTCCCTCCCCTTTAACCCTCTGCAAGCTCTAATTTATGGAAGGGAATCTCTGAGGATTTTAGAAGGAAGCAATTACCTCTGTTTTGCCTCGCTGTAACATGACAGTAATGATCGACCTGACAATAAGTCATTATGGCTTCGCATTTGGCTGCGAATCTGCAAGTGACCTGCAAGGCTCCGGTTTAGTCGCTCTCATGGGAAACACCCAGCACTGAACTGTAGTTTCTCTTCTACTCTGCACAAACTTTGTATAAGAAAAATTATAAAGAATGCAAAATACAAAGATAGAAGGTCTGGCATTAGTAGTTTTCAGACTTAGGGGTGTCCAAAGTGTGGCTACGGGGCCATTCGCGGCTCTCTGGAAGATTTTGTTCAGCCCCTCCAACTACAATTTTTATTATATTTTTTTGTGGTACAAGACTATTTCTGCTTGTATTTCTGTATTTGGTAAAGTTTAATAGTTAAAGACTATGTCTGCTTTAATTATTAAACTTTACCAAATACAGAAATCCCTGACAAAAGGTGGAAACTGGATGCAAACATTTTTTTGGAAAATTGCTTGCTTAATTTAAATTATTAATGTATATTATTGGATACTACAAATAAAAAATGTCATAAGAATTTCTTCTTTTTTAAAAAAAAAATTGTGCTCTTAACTTGACTAAATTAATTCAAAACCGGTTTATAAAATGTGAGTTAATCAAAATAATGAACACAGCTTTCAATAATATAACAACGTTAGCATTGTTAGCAATATTAGCATTGTTAGCATCTGGGGAACAATGCTAATGTTCGCTACTTTTCTTAACCTAAAATCTATTATAATGTATACATATTTACGGCTAATACATTCGTTATAATGCTACACTCAAAACGTTTTTGTAACGAAATATCACAGAATGAAGAAAAACACGTTACTGGCTAATAGGCTATCTTAATGTTACACTCGGAAATTGTGAATATTTCTCTACATTTTATCAACAAACACGTATAAGTGTCTTCCAAACATATTAATACTTACAAAGACGAAGGTTTTCCAAGATACAAAGCGTGTAAAGTCAATTCATCGTGTTAATGAGCCGTTTACTTTCTCCTAACGGCCTAAATTCTTGTTGGCATGGTTACTGGATAAATATACGTCAAAGATAGTTTGTCGCTAAGAGTGCTCACTCGGTTGTGATTCACAAAATACACTCGAAAATACACTCTTTGACAAAGATAGCTTGTAATACAGATGTCCCATTCATATAAAATATGAAACCCCCCAAAAATTTTAATCATTCTTCGCTAAATGTATGAGTAATATAAAGTCATAAATATAAAGTTGTAAATTAGTTTATTTCCGCTCTAAATTAATTTAAAGTATTTTACTGAATTGCATCACATTGCATCTAAAAAAATTTTGCTCTAATCGGGATATAATAATCACAAAAATGCTCAAATATCATGTAATTTATCATCCTGTACTTTATCTGAAGGTGTTGTATTAAATAACAAACCTGCTTATTTTGACTCTAATCCCCTTTTGAGTTGATTCGTTTTGAGCAAACCTCCTGCTGGTAGATAAGATTTACCGTTGTCATGTAACCTCATTTCCTCACAGTACCCACATGTGGGCAATATTAGATGCATCCATTCAACACACTAGCATAAATTGGGCATAATAACACATTTCTGTGTGACAGAAGTTTGTACCTCATTCTCTATGCGTCCAACTGATAATCTAATGTCTGAAGGAAAACCCTGAGTTTATAGGAATCTCTCTAAAAAGGACCTCTTCAAAGATTAGGTATTTTCACCGTTTTTACTGTGTGTGTGTGTAGGTTGCGCTCTGGCTCGAATCCAGCCTCGCAGATTGATGACACATTAAAGTGAAGGACACGTCATGCAGCTCTGCTCGTGTGAACCACATGGGAGCTGCACACAGGTAGACAAGGTGCTGCAATCAGCAAGGTGTCCCTCACATATCAAAGACACTCGCTGTGGGTCTCACCTTCATTCACTTAGCTTTGTTTCAAAGCAAGCACAACCATTCATGTTAGCTCTGTTTTTATTTCCTATTCACAATCACACACGGTGCACAACCTGCTCCAGGCACAACACAGGAATCGAAAATTATACATAAATTTTTATTTTGATTGTATTTGTTTGTATTTATAGATAAAATGTATGTAGTAGTTGCATTTTCTGTTACAGTTTATTTTTACATGTTTGACCAAGTTAGTCAAGTCTTTGTCAGTTTCTTAATACAATAAATTGTGCAAATGGAAACTTGGCTATGTCCACATTGTAGACCTTAATGCTCAACTCTGATTTAGTTCGTATTTTATTTATTTATTTGCATGGCCGTTCACTACCTTATACATACGACTTGTATGTGATCTCCAGCGTGAACCGCAAACGATCTGAAAGTGGGCGCAATATCGTCACACATACAGAGCATTTTCAGGGTTTTGCCAACCGCCATAAAAGAGAAGAAGAAGAAGAAGAAGCAGCGCTCAGTGTTTGCGGAAGTAAACATGGATGCTAACAGCGGAGCATAGCTTAAGGTTAAAGTTGTTATCCAACCGGAATAACAACTTCCGGTTGGATGACAACCGTTATTATATTAATATGTTCTTAATATAACATATTAATGTTATGTTATTATATTAATAACGTAATCCTCATTATTGTCCATTATGGTTGTTGTTTTTCTTCCCGTTTGTGCATCAGGACGCAGAATAGTGACGTTTGTCGAGTATCAATGACGTAGCTGTGCAACTTCAGATCATATATGAAAAAATAAGATACATATCGTATTTAGGATCATATATTCAACTGGCCGGTGTTGTTCAGGCGGCCATATAAACATCAGATCAGGTCGCATTTAGACAAAAATAAATCCGATTTGGTTACTTAACGCTAGAGTGAACGTAACCTTTAATTTATCTTGTGATCTATATATTTATTGTTTATAACAGGGGTCTTCTTAGAGGGAAGAACATTGACATGCTGAAAAGGTTGTCACTACCATCAAAGGGAGAACTAAAACATGCAGGATGTCCCCCGAGGACCGACTTTGGGGACCCCTGGTTTATCGCATCAGGCAGAAAAACTAGAACTGAGACAGTGATGATTTCTAAGTTTCTTTCCCAGAGGTCTGCCTGTTGCAGCGCCTGTCAGTAACTCCTCTCCTCCTCCCTCTGCCTCTGTGATCAAAGGAAATTAGCTCGTAATCAGATACACACGCAAGCAGAAAGGCATGCACACGCAGTCTTTTCCCATAAGGCTAGTTTGTTCTGTGGTTTCACAGACAGCAGGTGTGTGAGAGGTTAACACACACACACACACACACGCACGCACAGTGAACGTGTGATTTAAAGAGCTGTCTTCTGGACAGTGTTGCTCCGGTCAGGGACGCTGTGGCGGCGCAGAGAGAGAGATCAGACTCTCCACACTTGGCTGGGATTCCTGCTCCTCATCTCCCCGCCACGTTTTGCCACGCAGCCCTGAACCGCCGTCGCCAGGTGGCGCGCGTCCCGCTCAGCTGTGCGCGCAAGCCATGCGGCAAATTGATCGCATGTGAAATGCTAATGCTGGCTTTACTGTCCCCTGCATGTTAATATCGCAATTTAAGCCATAAGATATCGATTAAAAGGGCCAGCGCACTCTTCTTGTGACATTGAGGACACAGAGGTTTAAGAGCTCTGGAGATGTGGCATGCTTGGGTAGATAAAATGTGCGCGGCACAATCTCAGCTGGAGGTCATTTCAAGTGTGGAGCCACCAGATCCGAGGTCCCTCTGCTTCATTGCCCTGCTCTAATTACACTTTGGTGTTGTCTGCGCGGTTCTGTGCCAAGAGCGATCCACATAGAGTCCAAACAGCTCCTCTTGTTCTGAGAGAAACCAAACATACACCATTTATGACTGGCTGATAGAAATGAAAGCTGTTTGGAGGGAAAACAATGATCACCAAAGGCCCAAATTATGAGTTATGTCTGCAGTTGAGGCTTTTTCAGAGAAAAAAGTGAGTCTGGTTGGCTTACGGTGATGTATAATATAAAGTACAGAGCAGAGGAGATGTTTTTGGCAAAACCGAAGGTTGGTTGCTATCAACAAACTTCTGGAAAATTGTAAAACAAGCGAAACACTGAATTCCTTTAAAACTAGACTAAAGCCCTTCTGTTTGGAGTTGATTTTGTGCCATAATAAACACTAACAAACATTTTGATGTGTAAATGGCGGCACTTGGAAAAATTTAATGTTTCAATTACTAATTTTTCAATTACTGTTGCTGAAATGTGCTGTACAAATAAAATTTGATTTGATCAACTAATAATAAGAGGTTAAAATATTGGTTTCCTCTAAGCTTTACGGGTCCTTTCATATTTTGTTTCACCAGTATCCAATGGAAACAAAAAATGTTTTTTAAATATTGACCACTGCTGTAGGTACATTTCTACTACAGAAATGCTTTATTTTATAATTTTACGAGACATGTGAAATCTTGCTTTGATTGAGAAATCTGTTCATCTCCATGGCAACCATTCGTCTGTGGAAAACACCTGGGTGGACATAGCTCCGCCTTCTAGACGCAGCTCCTCCTCCGTGCTGCAGTTGAAATTCAAATTAAAAAATACTTTATTGACCCCCAAGGGAATTTAAATAAGCTTTTTTTTTTTTTTGCTCTTTCAGGCATCTCTTCCAAGCTACCAAGACTCCATCTCGCAAAGCAGCTCCTTCAGACTAGCCAGAAGTAATTAGCAAAAACCTGGTGGAACTATGCATCTTATTTTATGAGCTTAAATGTTGGTAAAAAACATTGTGAAAGGGTTAGAGGAGCGGCGTTTTGATGAGCTGGAGTTTTTAAAAAGAGAGAGACCCAATTTCAGTCAGGAAATAAAATTTTATTTAAGTCATATTTGATTTATTTAATGACTGGAGCTAACATAGTTGCTCGATTTGGCTATAAAATGGAAAACACATAAAACTGCCCCTACATATTTTACTGATATAGATATTAATATTAGATCGGTGCATCTCTAGACCAAAATACTTGGTAAGATTTGGTGTTTTTGCTGTGAAACGGTGGTGGTTGGGTAAAATCTCCAACAGAAAGTCAATAGCAGAGTGTCTGAACAAAACGCAGATTTTTACCAAACTAGCTGACATGGCCATCATCTGTGTTACATTGTGACTGGACCAAAGACAAGATGATTAGGAATGGTGAGAGGCGAGAGCCAGAAAGACCCTGGGACAGACAGTTATAAGAGTCTAGATGTCCTTGAGATGATAAGTGTGGAGGGGGATCAAGGCTGTGGCGAAGAGGGAGAGAGAAGAAAGGGAGGTTAGACGGAGAGAAGAGAGAAGAAAGGGAGGTTAGACGGAGAGAAGAGGAGTGAGGTGATGGATTGAAAGGAGGGAGGAAGATAAAACAGTCCTCACTAAGCGTGGAATGTCCACAGCGTCTGCCCAGAGATGAGGCAGTAAATTTCCCCGGATTCAGTGTGCGCGCTCCAAACGCCGTTGCACATTATTGATAAATCAGTATGTGTTAATGAGAGAAGCCGATGTGGTCTGATGAATCATGACACAACAATGAGCCTTAAACACACACACACACAGAAAACGGAGAGTGTGTGACACACAGAAACTAATTTGCAGCACCAGGACGGACACTTGGCCCCTTCGCCGCAACAACAGCAACTCTGAGTGTTATTCCAGCCTGTTAACATAGAGCTATTTCTGTTCCATATCCAATAGGCGGCTTATCATCCTCATTAGATTATATCACACACACAGAAGGCCGGGGTGAAATTATCTCTCACCTACACTCCCTTCCTCAATTATCACAGAATCTCATCATTTGTTTGTGTTTGTGTCGGCTGATTTATTAGTTTTTCTAAATGTGTGTGGGTGTGTTTTGTTTTGCTGTGATTCTTGGTACCTGTGCGTGTGTGTTGTTGCAGGGCGAAATGACCTTGTAATAAGCTGAGTGGGCTGTAGTGCCGGGGCATCATTAGTATGGGTTAGGTTAGCCGGTGTTTGTGTGTGTTTGTGGAGGTTAGAGGGTAACACAGAGGGGGAGAGACGGGGAATAGCCATATCAGAGCGAACCAAAGGTCAAAAAGGGACACACAAATTTGTCACCACCGCCATCCGTCAAGTAGAGGCAACAACTGTTTGAGGAAACACACACACACAAACACACGCACACATGCATTTGCTATATTGTAACACCTCCTCCTCTCCTACAATAGCTTCAAATGGCCTTCAGCAGCACAAAGGGAGCCTGAACAATCCGGTCACAATGTAATGACGCAGTAACAGACAGCGTTAGATGCATGATAACGTCTACGCACAGGGGAAGGTGTGATTTTTACACCGGAACCTAACAATGTGCGGACACATCGAGGGCGCATTCACACCAGTTTAACCAAACTGGTTCATTTGGGGAGATGTGAACGCGCAAATGGACTCTGGTCCGCCCAAAAAAAACAACCTCGGTCTCGGTTCGGTTGACATGAACTCTGGTGCGGTTCGAATGCTTACATGAAGTGGATTATTTATCCTGCGCATTCTGGGTAAATATAATCAAAACACACAAAAGAAATTATTTGCGGTCTTTTGCAAAAGACTGAAGTACCAAATGCACAATCTACCAATGAGTTAAAATGCGTAAAACTAACAGCTAATCTGAGTAAGACAAACTTCCCTAATTATTTTGTGGTGTTCAAGACCCATCTAGAGACATGTACTGCAAATTATCTAAGGGTATAAATGAATTTATTAGCTAAGCTAAGTTAGCTAAAGGAATAAATGTTTGTGTTTATACGTAACACTTGTCTCCATGTAAAGAAATAATAAAAAATAAACAATTTCTCTGAGTAAAGCCAACAGCAAATTAGTCAAGTTAAAATCTAATCAGATGCAAGCTAACAGCTAATCAGAGTCGTGCTAACTGCTAATCTGAGTGAAGCTAACATCATCTCTGAGTAAAGCAAACAGCTAATCAGTCAAGTTAAGAATTAAGAGCTAATCAGTCACACTAACAGCTAACTGGGTAACAGCTAATTTGAGTCAAGCTAACTGCCTATCTTTGTCCAGCAAACGTAGATATGTGAAAACCATTTCGAAATTCAATATTACAAAGAAATTTACTAAATATCTAGCACATAAAATTGTGATTAAATGCAGTTACTGATTTTTTAATTTGGTGCGTCTGGAAATCACAGATAATTACAGTAAAACAATGGCATGCAGGAACATGTTTTACCATTGACAAATATTAACAAAATTAGCAGAACTTTTTGGCTAATATTTCAAATATGTAGCAAACGGCTTCTCAGTTGTGCCACAGTGTTAAATAAAGATGTGACAGAGCGCAATATTTCAGTAAAACATGCCACTATTATTCTCTGTTTAGTCAATGGAAGGCAGTTAATGGCAAACTGTAAGCAGGCCACTCAGAAGTTATGACAGTAGGAGGAAGAAGAGGAGAAGAAGAAAGACTAGAACACGGCACAGGAATATTCTAGTCGATTATTCTTGGCCAAGGGTCAAACGTGGCCTAAGGATGAAGCTCAGCGAGGGAGGAAGAAACTCGCAGATGAGGAGAATTCACACTCACACACATATTCATGGCCAGAGGTCAGGAGTGTCCCACATACACCGGAGTGGAAAAGTATTTCCCCATCAGAGTTTTCTTTATTATGTCATACTTAATTTTTTGCACTAGGATGAGATGATTTTTCTGCTGTTTCAAAACCCTTTTTTTGCAACACGTGAATCACATAATCAACAGGAGGATGTTACTACTGACAGAAACAACAAAGAAGACAACAAAGTAGTTGGAGTATGATGGTTGGTTTTTGATGGTTTTCTTTTTGGACAATAACTGTGTGGAAAACTTTGTTGATGTTCCGCTAATTTAAAAAAAGCACATTTCCTCAATTGTGGTGTTTCCAATAAATAAAAAATTGCATGTGACTGTGTTCACACAATAGATCATTAAAAAGCATGCTGCACCAGCATATACTTCCTGTTGTCTTCTTTGTGGTTTCCGCCAGAAGTAACATGCAGTTTTTCACTTGAGTAACATGAAAAAAGTGTCTCCATTTTACAAAATGGAGACAAAATACATTAATTTTCATACAGTAAAAAAACCCCACTCACATCAGCTTTTTCAAAATTGGTTTATATTGAGCTAATTTTTTTAGCTCAATTATATGATCAATGGAAACGCAGCTAATGTACAGCTAGTTTCATTAAATATACTTTTGAAACAAATCTTAAGATGATTTTGTGGATCAACAAGAATGCAGAAAGTGGTTTCTGGACGGTAAGTCAACAACCAAACGCGCTGGAATTCAGTTTGGGTTGCTAGGTAACGGGGCTGGGCTCTGCTGGGGTTGCTAGGTAACAGCACGGTGCCCCTGGAATGTGACTTAACAACTGGGAGATTTTTGAAACAGCTCATTTTCAAGACACCCAAAAATTAACTTATTACCAAAACAACAGCTGGGTAGATTTTTTTAAGCGCCTGGGATGTTTTTAGAAATAGTTGAGAGCAAAATGAAAATATAAAAACGTGCAAAATGTGAATTTTCCATAATACGTTCCCTTTGGAAAGGTTTGGATAGTGTTTTTCAGTTAATAATGAAACTATTATTTTAAAACTGCATTTTGTATTTACTTGTTTGATGATTTTAAACACCTACGCCAAAAAAACAAAAACAAGCAAAAATAGAGAAAATCTTCTAACAGGCTAACTTTTTTGTACAATACAGCATACTAAATACTAAATGTTCATTCACACACTCCGTCATCCCTGTGCTCTTTTGGATAAATATGTCATATGTAGCCCGGTTTCAACTGAATCCATAAGAAGTGGTGACGCTGTAAGAGTGCAAATTAGTCCAAACAATAGGTATTATTCACGTGTGGCCTTTTCTCAAAGAGCCCTCACTGCCACGGCCTGTCCAACAAATTTTACAACCATAATGACAATAAGAGAGCGGCCGCCTCCATGGCAGCTGCTGCTTCCCCGTTAGAGGTTCCCCGCATAATTATCATGATGAACTTGGCACACTCAGGTAATAAATACCACAAGTCACTCACACACAGCTGCTCTTACACAAGGTGAAGGCAACACACACATTATGTGAAAATGGAGTCAGGTAGGATAAGGAGCAGCAGTCAAGAAGCCAGGAAATGGGTAATAACATGAAAACATGCTCCACACGAAGCCTGGGTCTAGTCAAAGTAATATAAATGAATGTTCCTTTCATGTGAGGAGCAGAAAAAACTAATTAAACTACCCAAAAAATTACAAAGCAAGAAGAAACTAACTTAACACAGATAGATTGTTACATTTGCAATATATTTAAATGGCAGTATTTGTGGTGATATGTTGTTAAAGTACTGCATCATTGATAACTGATACTATTCAAAAAAATTATATCTAATCATAATTTCAATCAAAAAAGAATGACAAAAATTCCAAGAAATGCTGTAATAACTCCTCCATACCTGTAGATGGCGGTAATGTCTACAGAGTCAACAAATCAAATTACAAAATAAATGGTGTGAGTTGGATTATTTTTTACATAATTTTAGCATTTTTAATTTTAATTAAACTGACTGTGGCACAACAGAGCTAGCTGGATGTAAGAAAATATAAACGAAAATATCTAAAAGTTTTAGTTTCTACCTACATTCTTAACGCAGAGGTGACATAGCTAATATACGTTTAAAACTTTTACTTTGAAACATCAGCAACAATTTCAACATATTATAAGAATATATGTGAAGTTTATGCTGCATATCTCAGTTTTCCTAATTAAAAAAAGTGACATTTTCATGTAGACTGGAGGCTCAAACACAGCAAAAACTCATTGTTTTCCAGAACATTCACTAATGTTCACTGAATTATTTCCTCTGGGATTTAATGGCTATCTTATTAACACCAAACTGTTACAGCAACATTAATAAAATGTTACTTTGATGTTATCTTACATGGTATCACCTCCTAAAATTTTAGATTAAAGTTGTACTGAAGTATTAATAGCTTTATCAGTAGATATGTTTCCATCCAATTGTCAAGTGAATCTCAAACAAAATTTTAAAATGTAGAGAAGAAGAAGAAAAAAAAAAAAGTGAATTAGGCAAAATATACAAGAAGTAAAGGTTGAAAACTGGCACAAACTCTCAGAACTTGTTTGTAAAATGTGTTTCCAAAAAGGCCAAAAACCACCTCAAGCGAACGTAAAAACTTTATGGTGAAACTGAGGAACTTATTTAAAAATTTTTAAAACTCCAACATTTTCTAATGCGATACTTTAAAAAAACGCTGACAGAAACGCGCTAAAAATGGACACAACTACAATGATATTGTTGTTTCTTTAAAGAAACAATAATGTGTAACTTAATATAATTGTTTAAGCTTTATTCAAAATGTTTATTTTTCTCTACTTAATCTTAACACTTATCAGATAAATTTAGTGAGTAACAGAAGCACTTTCTTTGGTTTTACATTCATCAATCGTCTCTAATGAATGAAAACAGATTAAGCTGAAATTATAAGACTGATTTGATTAAAACCATTTAACAGCAGCTCATTTAAAAAGCACTATATTAGTGAGTTAAGCTGAGAAAAAATCCAATCATCGATCGGTTCATCATACTGAGGGTTCATGGTGCCTTTTACCCAATCAGAAATGTTTTCCCTCCAACACCAGTAAGACCAAAAATACAATTATTGATTTTAGGAGGAAACCTTAACAAGCACAAAGTCACTTTAGTAAAAGGTCAAGTCGTTCATCTGCTTAAGGAAGCTCTGCCATTTTTAAATTAACCATGTTTTACCGTGTCTTTATTGAGATTTATCCTTTTTTGGTGTCATGATTTAACACCAAGGCATTTCCCTTCAGTAGGTTATGAGAAAAAAGTCTGAAATTTGTTTTTCAGTGGCTCTAATCCTCTTCCATACATAAACAATAACTTATTTGTCATTTATGTGAATGAAACACATTTCTTTTTAGCAAAATCAGACGTAATTTGGGCAGATTTCTTTGGTTTTAGAAAGAAGACATGGACAAACATGTTTTCTCAACATGTATAGTCTGCGTTTAAACTGAAGTGGCAACAGCAGAGTCTAAACTAATGTAACCATGTTTCTGAAATGGTTTTATGTTTGAAGAATTATGCTGCAAAAACACCAAATTTTACCAAGTACTTATGATTTCAAGTGCAAATATCTTGTTACACTTGAAATAAGACTAAAATAACTTATAAATAACTTATAAGTAACTTTTCAGCACAATATATAAGTAAATAATTCCTTAATAATGGTAAAAAAGTACTAGTTCCATTGGCAGATTATTTTACTTATAAAATGAGAAAAATGTTCTTGTTATAAGTGAAATAATATGCCAGTGGAACTGGTAGCTTTTAACCAATATTAAGAAATTATTTACCTAAAACAAGCCCCTATATCTTGCTTAAACGTTACTTATTTGCTATTTTATTATTTCAAGTGTACTAAATACTTTAAGATTTTTTGTTTTTGCAATGATATGATACGGTTTCAACCTTTAAAACGTGCCCAAAATGCCCAAAACTAATCACACAGCAGGAAAAAAAGGTAAATATAAAATTGTTGTTTCCATTGGTTTGTAATAATCACAATTATCTGCAACACATGTAAAAGTGTGTGAGCTGCCTTTCATAAAGCCCTGGCAGAGTCCCGGCATTCAGAATCAGAAATGAGACGTCTCCTGACATTTTTATTTAGTGCTGTGAATCACTGTTGGTTAGAGCCAAGTTCACTGTGTGCCTCCAGATTTACCAGCATGTGTCCGTGTGCCGACACGTGCCCCAACAGAGCCATCTCTGCAGTCACAACACGGTGGTCAGTGTAACTGAACCGTGCACGTTAAGCTGGAGTTTACTCCCCTTCCTGCTGATGCTGTTATGCAGAGCTGTGAAGAAGGATTGGTTGGGATGTTTTCCAGATTCAGATTAAGTTCTGAAGTCTGAAATTAAAGGGCTGTGCGTGTACTCTGGCGAGGCTTTACAGTTCAGGATTAATCAAAATCCGTTTAGCTGTAAACGGATTTTACAGCTAAAAATCTGTAAAATTTTTAGCTGTAAAATTTTACAGATTTTTAGCTGTAAAATTACAGCTAAGGAAGGACAGAAAGTCAACTCACCCGGTCTTTTTTCCATTTTTCTCCCTCGACTGCCACATAGTCGAACTTTTGATATCAATATGAGGATTTGTTTCTGGCAGAGGGACTTGTTGCTCTTCGGGCATGGCTTGCGCTTGCTGGCAATCTGCCGGTTTGCTTGGGGGTCCTTGACCTCCCTTCGCTGGCGAATGAGGGAGCTGGCGAGAGCGGCCATCTTCCCAGCGCCGAGCCTTACCCCGCTTCGCCGGCCTTTGGCGGCTCGGCGGCGCCCAGGTGTCCAGGGGTTCCTCGGGCCACCCCCACCGCCTGCTCACCCCGAACGTTGAAGCACCGCTGAGGGGAATCTGCAGAACGGATGGAGATATTGGGGTGGTTCCGATTCAGGACGATCCAAAGAAATAAGGAGGAAGATGTGAAAACAAGGGTGGCTACTTCAAAATCCCGTAGAGATTTGATGAAAGCAGGTGAAGAAGGTGAAGAAACCGATGATTTTTTTGGTTTGAAGTCACCGATCTTCTGCTGGGACGAGCCATTTCCAATTCCTCCGAGAGCACTCCCGGCTCCGGCCAAGTTCAGCTCAACCAAGTCCGAAAGGACACCGAACCATCCGCCACATCATGAGCCCAAACACAAATCAGTCTAGATTTCAACCCTTTCACCTTCTGTCCTTCACCAGTGAAATTTCTCCATCCGTGGCTGCGTCGGAGCAAGACGAGTCAGAAGAAGCAGTCCCGTCCGGCCCGAGTTATCAGGTCTGCAAGCTTGTCAAGGGAAGCGGTCCTTGATGAATGGAGCGTGCCTTGATTCCAGGCTCTCTCTCCAGCTCCCCTGGCATCACCCCTCCGATCACTTATGCGCTGAGAGAAGACGGAAAAAGAGACACACAAAGGGTTGATGAATCCACTACTGCCCAGAGACAGAGGTGACATTCAAAAACAAGAGAGAAAGAATGCAGGGAAGAGGGAGGGGGTTCAAGAAGAAGAGCAGTCAGTCTCTCATATCTCCCCCTTCTGTCCGATCGAGCTCTCCAACTCTCTGAGCGGAGCGCGGCGCTGTGTCCTTCAGCCAGGCATGCCGCCTCACAGCAGGGGGACGGGGGATGAATGAATGTAGAGGAGGAGATGAGATGACAAGGGTGGGGGTTAGAGGAGTGATCTTGCAGGTAGATGTGCCTTACTTTCATTCGAGAGTCTCCGCCGGAGGGGGACAGTGGTCCGGTCCGGTCGGGGCGCAAGTGTGTCCATGAATGTGTGGAGAGGAGTCAGTGGTCGGGGGGCAACCTCTCTGAATGCACACGTGTAGATGGAGCGGTGGCACAAGGGGAAGGTGTGTGACAGAGGCATGTGAATGTGTGAGTGACTCGGCGTCTCATTCGTCCCTGTTCACAGTGCATTACTGAGCGAGTGTGCTTCACACACACACACACCTACACACACACACACCGTCCCGCTCTCTCTCTTTAATTCATTTCCCTGAACACTCCTCTTTCTCCTTCCCATTTCTCCTCCCCCTCTGTCTTTCAGATACCGCCTTCCACGTCGGAGATTTTAGGTCCCACCTATCGCCTGGGACGGGGTTGGGTCGGGTTGGGTTTGGCGGGGGTTGGTGGGGTACCCCTGGCTCCACCTCTCTTCCCCCTCAACACCAAGCTCTGAAATGATGTTGGCTTAAAGAGACAAACTGAGCCAGCCTGTCAGTGCTGAGCTCTGAGCTCTGGAAAGGACGTAAAGATGCCGTGACACAGTCTGGGCCAGTCAGCAACCTTACGTCACCGCCGTCACGTACGCCAAACACTAAAACGCTCCATCAAACACTTGTACCGCCTGGCTCAAAATGACAAGAAGTCGGATTTGACCGGATATGAACAAGGACCTTTGCACAAAAACTCTGGTCTACAGAGATCCCGGCTGCTTGTTTTAGTTAGTTCTAAAGCCAACTTTCAGTAAGTCAAACATCTGAACGCGAGTATTTGACTGTCTCTCTTTTTTATGCTTTGGTGATCACCTGATAATTTATAATTTGTAAAATTGTATGTGTTAAATGGGCTTTTGTCACGTTTGTGGTCCAAGACACCCATGTAAATGAGATTTTTAAATCTCAGAGTGTTTCTGCTGCTTTAAGGTGACCTATTATGCTTAACAGCTTATGATAAGTCTATAGGCTAAAATGAGTCTTAATAATGAGGTTGTACTCTGGTATTCCTTTCAGAACGAGCCGTTTTAGTCACTTCAAATAAGCTGCTGTTGCTGGCTGCGCCCCCAACTCAACTTTTATACTTGCACATAAAATTGACTGCAAACTAATGTGCATTTATTCAACCATACATCTTTGAAAAGCAGAAGTAGAGCCTCCTGCACAACTAACAAGAATACAGCAAGTGGTTTTTGGATGGTAAGTCAACAACAAAACACTTTTCTCTTCCAGCAGGCATTGTACAGCGCATAGAGCGGTAAAACTACCTGATCAAATGTTGCTAGATAACGGCGCAGTGCCAGTCCGATGTGACCCAACAATTGGGAGGTTTGTGAAACGACTCATTTTCCAGATACTAAAAGACATTTATTCATTGCCCAGAGCAGCTGAGACTCACATAAAAGGATAAGAACAAGCAAAATATAGATTTTGAATAATAGGTTCCCTTTAATAACAATGCACAGTGGCTCAGTGTTAGGACTGCTGCCTTGCAGTAAGACGGTCCTGGGTTTAAATCCCAGTCTGGAGACTTTCTGCATGTTCTCCTTACCCATATCTGGGTTCTCTCCGGGTACTCCTGCTTCATTCCAGCCATGAAAGGACACGAAAGATACCAAACAATATTGAATAAGTAGAGTCTTTACCCCCGTTCCTTTCCATAACAGTGGAGTTGACAAGGCAGATTCTGTTCCTGTGTCTTAAAGTCAGGATAGTTTTCTCACTTATAGGAGAAAATATGTCATTTTTCGAGTTAAACAAGAGTTTTAGATTTACTTAGCAACCGTAGGAGAAAATTCCCTTAGTGGAGCCGTGTTGATAAACTGCCCACACAAGCTGAAAAAAGGGTGTAAAATAATTTCCACTCTGATGTTATACAAGGTTTGCATTAAACTGAGATGACAGCTAAGCAAGAGTGCTCACCCTTTGGAGCAGCCGCCGTTCCCCTGGGACGAAATGTAAAGCGATCGAGGGAATCTGTGATTTGTGAGAGGAAATGGCCTGCTGCCGCCGCCGCCGCCGCCCCTCTACTCCTCTCCATTCCTGCTGGCCTAGTAAAGAGCAGCAGGAGAAAACCCTGCAGGATTCCCCCCTGTACACACACCAACACACACTCACCTATGGCAGGTTTCCTGAGCTGTTAAATAACATAATTATCTCTCCGCACTCCAGTGCTTTACTCTAACAGCAGTATCCATTGTGGGAGGCATCCACAACATTCACCATGAGGATCAACGTGGTACCAACTCAGAGTCTGCCAAACGGGAACAAAACACTGGCAAATTTTCGGTGAATAACATAACGGGGCTCCTTTGGGGTCAATTAGGGTGAAACCGTCAATTCCTGTTAGAAACCTAACAAGCAATCTGGCAGGTTTTCTCTCCCCAAGCACCAGAATAAAAATCTTGCATTAACTGTTTGTTGTGCCTTGGACCAGTTTTCTATTGCTTTAGCATCACTTTAGCTAACATTGAAAACGTTTAGCACACTTAGCTTCCTCTAAATCAGGGGAGTCAAACTCATTTTAGTTTAGGGTCAAATCAAGATCATAAATGCTCTTAAAGGGTCGTTTGTGCCAGAATGTATTGATAAAACTTGTCCATAAACTGCTAAAATATCAATTCATTCTTAAAATTAAATAATATTATTGAACATCTTTTGAGTCCCTCCAGGATTTTATAATTGTTTTGTGATTTTTTGCAATAAAAATCAAAGTGTTTGTGGTACTAAATATTGAACTGATATCAATATGGCCCCCTGGTGGCGTGGAGGCTTAACTCACATCGGTTCTCACTGTAATCAGAGCCACCATCTGTAAAAAGTTACAACAACTGAGCGTATTTGGAGTTTAAGGATGAGTCGAGCCACACTGAAAAAATGCTGAGTGAAAATAAGCCATTTGATTGGCAAAAGGAGAGACTTACCCAGAGCGCCTTGCATGGAAGACCTGAGTATCCTAACCGCTGCCTCAAGGGACAAAAATAAATAAGAGGTTAAAGGGACACTCCTGTTTTAGTTTTGCACAAGCAAACAGAATTGAGCCTAAGTGATAGAGGCGAGAGGTGAAATGAGGATTCACCCTTAAGAACAAAGAGTGAAAATACAGACGCCAGCAGACAGGAATGAAGACATCATTGTGCACAAACCAGCCGAGACACAGAAGAGGGAACGCCAGCGGAGAAAACAGCAACGCTAAGGAGACAAACACAAACTCTAGCCAAGACACAGATATACGGAGACAAAGGGACAATAAAACAATGATGCACAGAAAGGATTGGATTAGACCTCATAGCCAATTTGTCAGGGTGTGAGTATGAGAAGACATATTTTCTTGAAATGTGTTACTTGTACATACGGCTGGACAACATGCCTGAAAAACGTATCTATATAAGGGTTTCATGTCAATAATGTTGATAAATTTTTTGATTTACATATCTGAAAAACTGCCTAACTGGTTTCCTGTTTTATCCAGTTTTCATTCCAGACTGTTATTGTTTACACTGCAAAAACACAAAATCATACCAAGTATTTTTGTCTAGTTGCTAATGCTAATATTTTAGTTATATTAAATTTCAGATGTACTAACTTAAAAGTATTTTTTCGCCAACATTTGTGAGGTTTTCTAAACTAAATAATTCCTTGATATTGATTTAAAAAGCACCTGTTCCACCTGTAGAATGTTATAAACAAAATAATATTACTTTTAGTCATTTTTAAGAAATTATTTACTTTAAAAAAGTTCTTATATCTTGCAGAAAAGTTAGTTTTGTCTTATTTCTAGTGTATTCAGGTACAGTACTAGAAACTAGACCCATAAAACTTGGTAAGATTTTGTGTTTTTTGCAGTTTATTTTTAGGCACAGTAGCGAAACATTAAGCTGCTGCTGTGCCAGTTACTCTACGTGTTGTTGCTAGGTAACCACAGAATGAATGAGTTGCTAGGTAACCACAGAATGCTTGGCTAGCTGTGAGAGGTTAAAGTCTTTGTCCTGGTGAAATTATTGAATATTCTATCAGACGTATTATCTATTGACATTGGTTGTGTGTATTTGCGATACATATTGCTATTGATTTATTGACCAACTTGTACATTCATTTACGTAGCGTCCAGTGAATTTTGAGAAGGCCAGAACTGAAGGTTAAACGATGATTTATTACAGCCAGGTTTGTTAACATTCATCAGTAAACCTGAGAGCTAGACAAGAATAAATAATAATTACAATCTACAATCAGATTTTTTTCTAAACATTTCAAGTTAATCAATTAAGCTTCCGTCCCAGTTACAAACCTTGTTCCCTTAGCGATTGAAGCTAGGAGTGTTGCAATAAGCAATAAATCAATTAACTGCTTAATAAATTGAAACAAACTCAATAATTTCCATTTCTATGATCTATCATTTTTCAGTTTTCTCTCTTCTTATCAAAAACTGGATGATAAAAGTCTTCAGTTTGGTGTTTTGGTCTCAATTGGTGTTTTTTAAAAAAAAAATTTATATATATACAAACAAATTCGTTTACAGAAACGTATTAATTCATTTTATTTGTTGTTTCTGTTTTTTTAAATTGTTTTGGATATTCCTCCACTTTTAAGTGTTCGTTAGAATTTGAAGTTTATATTATTACTTTTCCTTTACTGCTATGTCACTTGAAAATCATCTCAAAACAACAACATTATCGTTTATCGCAATAACCTTTGAGGCAATTTATCGTCCAGCAAAATTTGTTATTGTGGTAGAACTAACTGAAGCTAAAATTGAGTGGCTTTTTTATCCTTTTTACTGCTAACCCTGCGGAAATCTCTGGCTAACCAGAGATTTACCAAAATAAAAGCGCATAATATCAGATAAACAAGGCTAGCTTTACCCAGTTGGCCTTTTCATTTTGGTCCCAGAGTAGCTCCAGTTTTTCCATTCGTCCCGTTCGTGACTGTGTTTGTTGTTAATCACGTTTTAGCGTCTGGAGGAATAAAAAATGGTAGAGACACCAAACCTATTAGTCAGGATTTGTCATCTCGACATGGGGAATTGCATGAAGGGAACTGAGGGCGCAGATGTATTATGACTTCATATTTCAACCAACAACCTTCCAAGTCTTTGGTGTCACAGACAAAAAGCAATAATAAATAAAACCCAATAAAGACGGAAAGTTTACGCTGCAGCCATGTTGTTGCTCATGAGTTTGTGTCAGTCTGTTGGCGGACGGTGCTCCATTTTTGAGTTAAACTATGTACAACGCTAAATCTCCAGACACAGCAGTGAATTAGACCCTGAATTACACCTCAGCGGCACAGCACTGTCTCAGATAATGTAGTAATGGACTGCTCCTGTGTGTCAGTCAGGGGCTGTTAACCGGCACCAGCCTGAGACAAATGGGCCCAAATTGGGATTGATATGGAGGCTTTCCTGCGGGGAACTTTAAATGAACACATAATGCAGGAATCCGCCACTCTGACTTCCCTGGATGCTGCAAATAAAAGTTGGTGACAGAAAAAGGGAGCAGGGTGGAATGCAGATGTATGGTGGCCGGGTTTTACTACACCTGCTGCAGATTGGGTCGACAGATTCACATAAATCTGCTGGACGCTGCAGCGTGTCGGACTGTGCAAAAGATTTAAACCAAACCAGTGACATGTACGCTGCTCTGCCAATTAGCCAGACTTTCTTATGCTGTTGGATTTTAATCAGTAGATCTCCAAGTTTTCTTTTTTACAAGAAAAAAGTCAGAATATTACAAGAATAAAGTCAAAACAGGAGAAAACAATTGTATGAGAATAAAGCTGTAATGAAGTTGGAAATTACAAAAATAAATATTATAAAGCTAAAGTTGTATTATGACTTATGATTTATTTATTATTGTAGATAGACAAAAGTAGCAGGAGAACATTTCTGCTAAAACTGATTAATCTCATAAATTTTCTAGAAAAAAATGGAAAATTCTGAGTCGAAAAATTCAAAAATCTTCGATTCTTCAAACTCAGAAATGTCCAAGTTTTCAAAGTCATAATATCATGACTTTATTTTCATATTAATTTGACTCTATCCTCGTAATGTTACTGCTTCTTATGATTTGCTAGGGATAATGTAGATACAAAAAAGGCGAGTAAGTTTCTGCTTAAAACTCAGAAATATTTAGATTAATCTTGGAAATTTTCCAGAACGAACTTGGAAATTTCAAGGGGAAAACATCATGTTGTAAGTTCAATAATCCACCAATGGAACAAGAACTTTTTCAATATTAAGGAATTATTGACTTTTAAAAAAAGCTGATATAACTTGCAGAAAAGTTACTTTTTTTTTTTCTTATTTCAGTTGCACTAAGACATTTGCACTAGAAATTATACAAAAATATTCGGTAATATTTTCTTCTAGTTTTGCAGTAACTAATTACTATTTCCAAGTAACTTAACCAAGTTACACAACAAATCCTGGAATCGGGACTCATGAAAACATCAGGCTTTTCAGGCGTTTGATTGCATGGAGTCACCGACCTCGTTAGCTGCTGCTTATTCGTCAGTTTTTTCCTCTCTAATTTGTGACCACGTGAGCAGAGAAAGGTTCGCGTTCTCCCCACCAAGCGATTATGTGAGAGCAGCAAAGCGTGACTTTCTGCATTTTCTGTCTGTTCCTACAAGACGAGTAACAACACTGAAGCTCCCGCTAATGGTTCTGCCAGAGACGTCCCAGTCTGCAGGCTGGAACCATCATGAGTCTCGGTGTGAGCAGAAAGTCTGAGCCTCGACTGAAAGAAAAAACTGTCGACTCTGGAAATATAACAGCACCAAAACATGATCAAAATCTCCGGAATTAAAACAGCATTCAATGGTTTTCACCTTTCTTTCTGTCTAGCTCGTTAAAGTCAACTTTAGATGGAAAATTTAGTTTTATGTGATATTCATAAACATCTGAATTAGAACCAGGAGGACGATTTCTACCTTGACAAAGAAAAAAAACCTAAATCTTCAAAGAAACAACTTGAAGAACAAAATTGACTCTCGAGCTGCTTTTCCATTCATCATATAATTACACAATTAGATATTTTGAAAAAAGAAAAACCCTCAATTTTTTTATTTAAAGTCTTAGCGTTTGCTTGAGGTGGCTTTTCAGCTGTACTAAAATTTATTTATTTCGTAAAGCTGCAACGGAAACACTCTTTCTGCATCAGACAAGTCATGTGATCAACAACCGGATGTTGCTACTGGCAGAAATGACAAAGAGGAAGACAGGAGGCAGTAGGAGTGTCATGGCGTAGCATGTTTGTAATGTGATTTTAATTGCGTTTCTTATTTAATGGAAACACAGCAATTGTGAAATTGTGCTTTTTCTACTTTAGCGGGATATCAACAAAGTTTTGCACACATTTATAATGGAAACGCAGCTTGTCATTTATGACAAGGTGGAGTTTAAATGAGAGATACAGTCGGATGTCGTCAGCAAGTATCATAAAAATACAGAATAATGTAAAATAAAAATTACAGTGGGCCCAGAACAGAGCCTGGTGGAACTCAAGTGGCACAGCTGGAGGAAAACCTGAAGTTTGAAGCTTAAGTGAGTGATTTCAGTGATAAAGAACAAGACAAGTGTTGCTTTGATTCTTTCAGGCATGTTTTATAAATCCTTTAATCTCCCGTGGCAATATTCCTCCCCACTCAGCTCCTTCAGACTAGCCAGCAGCAATTAGCAAACACCTGGTGGATGCCGGACAAACAAGATTTTTTGTTTAAGAACATTCCAACTGGAAATTGTGTTCTTTTTACTTCAGCGGAATATTGACAAAGGTTTTGTTTCCGATTTACGTCCGGAGGATCAGACCTGTGTTTTACTGCAGGCGCAGCGGTGCCTCCGTCTGAGAAGCAGTCAATCTTTTCCAAACCGTCCGGCGTCGTAAACATTGTCTCTTTGTGTGTTCTGAATATTCATGAGTGAGCAGAACCACAGACAAGAAGTCTGAAGTCATGAGCGGCGGGTAAAAATGGGAAGAGAGGACCTGACAGGACAGAGGCCAGGAGACACTGACATTATGTCCTGAGACAGAACTCTGCGGCTCCGCAGGGGACGACTTGAGAGGAGCTGAAAGGAGGAGAGGACAAAAACAGAAAGATGAGGGAAGGGAAGCTGACAAGGGACACACAAAAAAGAAAAGATCCATCTGAACCGACAGAAAGCAGGGGAGGAAGAAATGCAAGCAGCTTTGAATTCTCCAGGAGCCGAAGCGGCGAAGGCATGGAGGAGGACGGACTCGACCCGCTGTCTGGTGGAGATACCAAACAATCCCTCTGCAGCTCAGAGACCCAAACCAGATCCGGTCGCTACAGAGAGGAAGTAGGACACAAACTGCACTGTTTGACGGTTTGCTTAACCTTTTTAAAGGGGCAGCATCATGAAAAACCAACGTCGTGTTATAATGTCAGATCTGGAGTCTTGCTTTAGCTCTTTCATGCATGTTTGAGAAATCCCTTCATCTCCATGGCAACCATTCAGCTGTGGAAACGCCTGGTTGGTCCTAGCTCCGCCTTCAGGACGCAGCTCCTCCCCCACTCAGCTCCTTCAGACTAGCCAGCAGCAATTGGCAAACATGTTAAAGGAACTACTTCTCAATTATTATTTTAAAGAGACAGAGGCCCAATTTCAAAGCGTTAAATCAAGTAAAATGTATTTTAAGTCAGTATTTTTACACCAACTTAAGGTGTCATAGTTACTGGATTAAAGTGGCAACATACATGATACTGCCCCTTTAATTTTACCCCTGCATTATAATACAGCATGGAGGTGGAAGGGTGATGATCTGGGCTTATTTGCCACACAATCGGACCTTTTACCAAATATTTATGGTTTAGTTTCTAGTGTAAATATCTTAGTACACTTGAAATAAGGCAAAGTTAAAAATAACTTTTTAGCGAGACATAGCTGCTTGTTTTAAGTCAGGAATTTGTTAATATTGATATAAAAAGTACAATTTCCACAAGCAAATTATTTAACTTTTAACTGGCAGATTATTTGACATCGTAAAAATGTCAAATAATCTGCCAGTGGAAATAGAGCTGTTTATATCAATACTGAGGAATTATTGTAGCTGAAAACTTATTTTGTTGTATTTCAAGTTTGTTGAGATATTTACTCTAAACCAAAGATACTTGGTAAAATGGTGTGTTTTTGCAGGAGCTGTTATTTTAAAACCATCACTGCTCCCAACAAATTCGATAAGTTTTTAAATCTCTGCTTTTCATTTAAGGGTTTTTGAATTTCTTGCACAAAAATACATGAATATGTAGCACTATTTTTTTTATTATTATTATCATTCTACTTAGTTTCAAGTCTTTTAATACTCTGTTTTTCTTCTTCTGTTTTCCATTTTCCTGTCACTTTGCTGTTTCTATTCTACAAATTCGACATTAACTTGGTGTCTTCCATTTAAAAATGCTCCATTTTTTAAAGGTTTATTGAATTATCGCTGAAGCAGGTCTGGACTGGAGCTCCGCTGTGAAAACTTTAACTGGTGCAACGTTTCCATAGGAGCGCTCCGAAACAGACGGGAGCCTTTGTGAGATTTCCCAGGTGTGCTCACCTTAATCTCTGTCTGATGTTCCTTTTTAATACTTTGCAGAGCTCAGAAAGTTAATTAGAGATTAAAGCTTTTAATGACAATTAAATCCTTCGTATTCCTGGGCTGCTAAACTTGCAACATGTTGTTGTATTTAAGAGTAAAATCGTTTCGCTCAGCTTGACAGAATGAAACGGTTCTGTTCAGAACAATCGCAGTGAAAAAGTAAGTGCACCCCTTTCTATGCTGGCGTGCAAACTTTATGCAAAAAGGGTCAAAAAGCTAAAGTTGGGGCCATATTGTTTTCCCAACGTAAAACGCAAAAAATGTTGTGATTTTTTTATTTTTTTTTATCTGCTCAGAAAAAAATTTATAAAACAAAAAAACAAGGCAGACAGTCCCTAATTTTTTAAAACGATATACATATATATATATATATATATATATATTTAAATTTACATGGCCTGGGATTTTATTTTTTTACTAGCAACAAAAATGAGAACTTTAAAAACTAATAAAAATAAAAATAAAAAACTTATTCCATTAACCAAATTAAATAGAATTGATTTGCTCTTAGTGCAAAATTTAAAATAAACATTTATTTTTAAATAATTTTTTTAATAAATTCTTTTATAAAGAAATGTATAAAAATAAATATATTTTTCTTTTTAAAAGAAGAAATTTTTTTTTTCTTTTAAAAATACTTTTAAAAATATTTGTCCATTTAAAGTAAAATACTTTTTAGTGTGTGTAAATTTTTTGGTTAAAGGAAAAATTAAGCTTAAATTTAATCTTTCATTGAAATTTATTTGAAAAAGGAAAAAAACAAAACAGTATTTGATAGAAAATATTTGACTTCCTTTCAGATGTATTCATGTTAATTTCTGAGCTGGTTTCACCAGAGAAAGCAGCTAAGGTTCTGGAAAATGTCAAAGCGATGCTCTTGGAAATGGAGATGACAAGCAGAAGTGGAGGCTTAGACACACTTTAGTCGCTGCAGACCGGAGCGTTTGGACGCCGCCAAAGGACAGCCTCGATAGAGCGGCGTTTCGTGCGCCGATGCCGGCTGGCAGAGCGGCGAGCCAAGCAGGCTGGCGCCGGCCGGGCCGTGGAGCTGTTGTGTGATATCACAGCGAAACAGATTGAGATTAGTCTGCCATGATCCACACTAGAGAAAAGAGGGCTGGGAGCTTTCAAAGCTGATTTTTTTTATTTTTATTATTCTGCAGCTGAAAATGGGCTGGAAGAGATTTTTATTCCAATTTTTTGTTACAACCAAATAAACTTTGGTCTCGTCCCACTTGAACATAAAGTTCTCTTGTGTGCCGTTTATTCTTGTCATTTATGATATTTTATTTATTTATAGATGATGTAAACCATTATTTTCCAACCTTTAATGGTATTAAAGCGCATAATGTTCTGTTTTAAAATGTATCCCCCCTTATGCATGCTAATAAGTTTGTTCCATACTGTATGTGGGGATTTAATAAATAGGATTAGCCTTTATGAATGAGGATGCTCCTCTGTAAACCCTGAGCGGCGGCTGAACATTAAAACGTGAGGCGAATAAAGCTACAGTCTTAAGTCAGACGGTGATTTTTACAGTGTCCGCAGCATCCAGACAGGAAGCCGATTGTTTATTGCTGCAGGTCTCCTCTGTTTGTGCAGTCAGCAACCTCATTCTGCCATTGTTTAACCTTTACCATTTAAACAACACAATAAATTAACCTAATTAGCTCCAGTACAAGCGGAACTCTGGTTTTCACAGCTGCTTTTAAATGGCTAAAATCAAAAATACTTGTGATTTCCTCATGAATGCCTTTTTTTAATAGTTCAAACAACAAATACGCCTTCATTTTTTTCACTCATTAAAGCTAGAAACTACTGAAATCTGGGTGTGGTAATGGATTCGGGCACTCAGAGTCACATAAAGACGGTTACAAAGTCGGCCTTCTAAACCTACGAGAGAAGAAATAAATCATGATTAAAACAAATATTAAATTCAGAATATGAAAACAATTAAAAATAAAATAATGGATCAGTTCTTGATTAACAGGTTTGGTTTGGGGTGAAACACGGCAGATGTAGCAAAAGCTCAGGAAAACTTAGCATCTGCTCTGTTTATGTCACAGAAATCAAAGTCCAATTTAGATTAAAAGATTAATTTATCATAATATTTCTGTTGTTTTACAGTTTGAACGGGACAAGATCAGTTCAATTCATTGAACAGCAGCTGCTTTTATTCTCATTATCATTTTCTTTGAGCCCAGATTTGTTTTTTATTGGTCTAAACTTGCAGCCCGTTTGCACTTCATTGCTATTTTTGTGTGCAAAGGCTAGAAAGCAAAATATAAATTAGCATAAGCATATTAGCTGTTATCACCAGAAGATGGCTTCGGCTTCTGCTGGGTTGAGCTAAAGTCATGTGTGCAGCTCTTACTCCATAACGCTGAGCTGGGAGGCACGACTCCTGCAAACGTCACGGCAGCATCTGTGTTTGGTTTGGACTGGATGTTTTTAACCTCGCGCCTCCAGAAACGTTTAGCCTCCGCTGTGAAAAACAGCTTCCTGGGATGTGTGGCGTTTAAGGAACATGGGAACTTTGCCTTTATTTTCGTCCAATTGGCTGACCAGGCTCACCTAAACTTTAAGTTCTCCTCCAACTGTGGCACTTTTAGGGGTGGAGTTCCACAAGACTCAGTTCTGGGCCCACTATAGTTTTGATTTCACATTATTCTGCTCTCTTATCATGTTTCCTGTCACTTCTATGCTGATGACATCCAACTGTATCTGTTTCTCTTGAAACTTTAGCTATTTCCATTACAAATATTCTGCTAATGTCGAAAAACAATAATACAATTTCATAATTGAGGTGTTTCCATTTAAATAAGAAACACAATTAAAATTACATGTAATAAGTTTATTCATTTGATAAGTTATTTCAAAATAGCCACCTCTTTTATCCTCCAACTATTTCCTGTGATCTTCTTAGAAACCAACTTCCAAAACCTTTTATCAAAGAAACAATAGTATTTTCCCCCCCAAATTGCCGTATTTGGGTTAAGCAATTTTATTTTCGAAAGATCAAATTGTGCAATTTTATGGTCAATGGAAACAGCTAAAGACCACTTAAGACCTGTAAGACGAAGACTTTGATTAGAGCTCCCAGTCACACATCCTACAGTCAATCACACAATTGTCTCTTTTCGCCCAGTAGCCAAATCCAAAGTAAAAAAAATCCCAAAATGTCCCATTTTTCTCATCACTGGGCTTTGAGTCACACATTTAGGGCTGTTTCCTGTTTTTGTTTATTTCGTTCAAGAAACTTTTCCAAAATACAAAACTTGTTTGGCCCCGTCAGTCAAAATGACAGACAGCAAGTTAAGTCTGGAAAACACAAAGAAAAATCACTTTGTTTGTATTTTCATTGAATGCACACGAATGTAGCATTTCATATCGATCGATATAGATAGTTATCGATCAGTTTTTTGTTTTATATGTGAAATAAGGCCAAACTGTTTCAGTGGCGGAACTTTAAACTGCAGCTGCTTCAGTTACTCGGCAGGCCGTTGCTAGGCAACCACAGAACGAGCGAGTTGCTAGGCAACCTCAGAACAGCGAGTTGCTAGGCAACCACAGACAGAAAGAGTCAGTTGATTCCACCAACCTAGCTTAGCTCAGCTAGCCTTGAGGCCTTGTTACCGATTTATTTTAAATCTCTACTAAAGGACGGAAAAAATGCCCAGATTTTTCCGACATCTCAGGAAAACAAAACGAAAAAGACTTTCATGAGAAATCAAACACAAAATGATGAGTTTTTACTGAACTGGAAACAGCAGCACCTTGAGAGAAGCGGTGGCCACGGTCATCCTCACAGAATCTGGGTGCGAGAACAGAGGCTGGTGGTGATCGATGCTCCTTCAGAGGCCTGGGGGTTTCTGGGACTGCAGCGGTGACCTCTGCAGAGGTCGTGAATGAGCAGCTCCGCCTTAAATGACTGAGGATCACTCGCCTCGCCTCCTCCGACCTTCACAGCAGAGGTGAATTGTACATCTGTCCGGTTGAGGTGGCAGGAAAAGACGGGCATCAAAGGGATGTTTCCTCTCCGTCATGTAAAGGATAAAGGAAGGGAAAACCCGGAAACTGACCAATCAGAGCAGAGTATGTAACCCTGTGATGCTGATCTCTGACCTCTAAACACACAAACAGCGTTAACGACAAGATGGCATATTACAGCCGCTGTAGACAGAGAACAGGCGGAGTAATATCTGCCAAAACAAACTCAGATATAAATTAATCTTACATTTTCTAGAAAAAGGTGAAAATCTCTGAGTTTGGAAAGTCAAAAATTTGCTAGGAAAAACTCAGAGTTCGACCTTTTTGACTTTTAGTCTGAAATTTCCACCACTTTTTGGAAATGTTTTACGAATTTGTAGCTCTGTGTCCTACCTCTGTTCCTTCCTTCTGTCCTCATTGTGCCCAAACTCCTTCCTTCCTTTTGTTCTCTCCTTCACTGTGTCCTAACTTCATCTGTTCCTTGTGTCCTTCTTTTTGACTGTTTCCATCTCTCCTTCTTTCATTCCTCCATTTGCATCCTTCCTTCCTTTGTTCTCACCCTTATTGTGTCCTAATTCTCTTCCTTCCCTCATTCCTCCCTTTGCATCCTCCCTCCTTTTGTTTTGTTCCTTCTTGTGCCTTTCCTTTTTTGTGTCCTACCTGTTACTTCTCTCCTTCCTTCCTTTATTCCTCTCTTTATGTCCTTCCTTCCTTACCTCTGAAAGGAAGTTGTGTCCTAATTATATTCCTTTATTGTCTTTCCTTCCATCCTTATTTCCCTCCCTTCCTTTTGTCCCTCCTCTGTGTTCTTCCTTCTTTTCTTCATTTCCTCTGTTCTCTCCCTTTTTTGTGCCCTTCTTTCCTTGATTTTCCTTCATTCCTTCCTTCCTTGTGTCCTAATTGTTTTCCTTCTCTCTGTTCTTTCTTTTTCTGATCCTTTCCTTCCTTGTTTTTCCTTCCTTCATTGTGTCCTAATTCTCTCCCTCCCTTCCTTGCCTCCTCCCTGTTTGGATGTGATTGGTTGAATTTTTCTCCTCCGCCAGCTGTTTCCTCATCACATCCACTCATCTCTCCCTCTGACATCATCATCCCTCCATCCCTCTCTCATTGACAGAAACTCTGTTTCTCCTCCTCCTCCCTGCAGGTGTCTCCTCCCCTCCCCGTCCCGTTTCATTCACAGCGCAGTGCCGAGGATGACTCATCCTACGGTGAGGAAGACGTGAGCCGCTCTCAGTCCTTCCTCTGCTCCGTCTTCCAGGCAGCGATCCGTGGCTCGGTTCCGTCAGGCCCGGCGCTGACGAACAGCAGGGCTGAGCGGCTGCGACACAAAGCAGCGCATGTTCCGCCGTCCGACAGCAGGAAAACAAAAACACTGACAGGGAATTTGGCAGCATCCAGAGATGCATTTACTCCTCTAAGGGCCTTTAGGTTGGGAAGAAGGAAGAGAACATTTCCATAAAAACCTCTGAAATTTTCAAGAAAAAAACAAGAAAATTCTTTAAGCTTGAAAAGTCATAAATTTCCAAAGAAAAATTACATTAATTTAATTTCACATATTTTCACATATTTTAAAGAAAAAGCTTCTGAGCTCCAAACGTTGTTTTGATTTTTTTAAGCTTAGAATTTTTTTTCTTGAAAATATGTGAAATTGATCTAAAAATTTCAGTTTTCCTGTGTAGATTTATCACTTTTTCTTGAAATTGGAATTTCCAAGAAAAAAAACAAGAAATTTTAAAAAAGTTCTAATTTTCAAGATAAATATTTTCAAGAATAAACTTTTCCAAAGTTTTCCAAGCTCAAGATAAGTTTTCTGATTATTTGTTTTTTGAAATAAGTTTTCACATATTTTCAAAAAACAAAGATATTCTCTGAACTAGAAAAGCTGTAAATTATGAGAAAAAACTAAAGTATTTTCAGATTAATTCCACACATTTCAAAGAAGAAACTTGGAAATTCTCTGAACTCCAAAAGTTGTAAATTTGCACAAAAAAAACTCTGAATTTTTAGATTAATTTCAGAAATTCAAAAGTAAAGATTTTTCACCTTTTAAACTCAGAAAATTTCCAAAATTGTAAAACGTCAACTTGTGTGCTCCAATTCTAATTCAAGATAAGTTTGTGTTCTCTACATATGGCATAAGACTGATGTTTAAAACTAATCGAAGCACATATAGGAAAATGCATCTCCCTTGCATGATGCTGCCACCACCATGCTTTAAGTGTTAGTTTTCTGCAACACTCTGTATCAAGTCTCTTGATGAACATCTGAAACCTCCTAAAATCACAATAACCATAGAGATATTTATATATGGGGAACACAGTAAAGGGGAATGGATAAAAAAAAGCAACATGTTACAACTTTTGAGAAAATTTCTGCCCTACTTTGCAGATTTCTCCCATCAGCTCACCTCTCCTTCCTCCCATCTTGTTGCTCCAAAACAGGCGGGAAAAAAGCTGCTCATAAAAATGGATTACCTGGCTTTTTAAATCTTATCTGAAATGCATTTCCTGCAGCCCAGATATCGGCTCTGCAGGAGAGATTCATAATGAACAGACGGAGCCTTTGCACCGATTAAATACAGAATATGTCTGCAGACATAAATGGTGGTCATGTGAAGGCGAGGGATTTCTTCTTCTACAGTATTTTCCCTCTCAATTTAATTTCGTTACCTGCCAAATAAATTCAGATAATACAAATTATTCGATATATTAGTTAGGCTTTACCTCGCTGTCATGTAAAACGTCTGTTTTTAATAATAATAATAATAAAATGTGTCAGAGGAAGTTTGCAGAACGACAGAGCGGCAGCGAGGAGGAGAGGAATAAATGGGGAGATTTTGAAATAATTTTGCAGCGCAAACAAACATAGCGATTATCAGCTGTTCCATTAAACTAAGTGCAGGAATAAATTCATCTTCTCTGCTGGAGGATCGCTCATTTTCCGCTGTCCCACAGAGAGGGAGTGAAGTGGATGTGGGCAGGTTAGTGTGGAGGAAGAGAAGACGACTTGACAAGTCTGTGGTGGGAAAGGAAACAAAGGAGGCGTCCGCCATCTTTAATGAGGCGTTAAAACTATGGGTGGAAAACGATGAAATAGAAACATTTTAATTAGACAACATCTGGAGCTTTAAGAGACACCGCAGTGTACGAGCGATTCCCCGTCCAGATGGATTCTCCTAAGGAATATTAATTCATTAGTTTCCTTTACCTGCATGAGCCTCACATCTCAGAAAAATGGAGGTTTTTGTTCCTCTGGTAAGGCACAGACCCTGCCAGTGGCTGGGAAAGTTCGCTAAATCAAAATTTAATGTATTTCGATGTGCATTAAAAATCATTAACAGAAACAAGAGAGGCACAAACCTGCACACAGCTATATGTGAGGCCAATTTAGAGACTAATAAGCTGCAAGGTGACATAAAGAGTTGCACAAATTGGAATTAGAAAAATAAATTTGCTCCATGGAAACACGGCAATTGTGAAAAAAAAACATTTTTTGATGAAAAGTTCTTTCAGCTGTA
The DNA here is from genome assembly GCA_903067055.1 of Poeciliopsis paucimaculata. Taxonomy (NCBI): domain Eukaryota; kingdom Metazoa; phylum Chordata; class Actinopteri; order Cyprinodontiformes; family Poeciliidae; genus Poeciliopsis; species Poeciliopsis paucimaculata. The sequence continues at coordinate 32,892 of CAEGAD010082257.1, read as the reverse complement.
TTGAAATTAGTGCAATGAAAAAACTTTTTTTGCATCACAGGAGTCATGTAATCAACAACAGATGTTACCACTGGAAGAAACGACAAATAAGACAACAGGAAGTGGTTGGAGTATGACGGCATTGAGTGTTTTTAATAACTTATCGTGTGAACAAACGTATTGACGTGTGATTTTAATTGTGTTTCTTATTTAAATGAACCACTGCGCTTGTGAAATTGTCACATTTGTCAAAACGTAATGATAAATACATATAATATCGGTAAATATCAGTTATTGGCAAAATTAAAATCAGCTATCAGCCCAAATTTTGGTATTGGTGCATCCCTAAAATACAGTGAAAACTGTGATTTTAAAAAGACAGGTTGCAAAAAATGTGAACGAGCACGCAGGTGTTTTTTTCTTAAAGAGACAGTGAACGTTTTCTGCCCCCTTCCAGCTCGACCTGTCAGATGATAAAGTGGCAGAAACATCTTTTTGTTCTGTTACAGTCTAGTTTGCTCAAGTAATTTCACTTCAAAGATAGCGAGGCCTTGACCAATTTCCCCGCTCGTCTCAGATTCCCCTTCTTGACGAAAGTAATTACATGCAGATTTAATTAATGTGGGAACAGGAAGGGAGGAGCGGGCGGCTCTTTGAACTGCGTGTTCAGAAGAAGAGAAAGAGCGAGAGATTAGTGAATGAAGTGCTAGACTTTAGATAGTGGATGTAAACCTGAGCTGGGGTTAATAATCCGTAATGTGACGTTTTCTCCTCTTCATCCTTCAACGTCGGATGTTAAAAACCGTCCTTCATCCTTCATCCTGCCTGCTTTCCTCCCTTGTTTTCTGTTTTCTGGGAGAAAAGATGCAGGAGGGAAAAACGAAATAAAAACTCAGAGAGAGTGAAAGACAAGTAGGGAGGGAGAGCTACATCAGCAGCAGCCGCCTGTGGAGGGAAATCAGAACGTCGGGATAATTCAGGAGACGAGGAGCGAATGGGAACCAGAGGGGAACAGGAGGGGAACGGGAGGTGAACGGGAGGGGAACAGGAGGGGAACGGGAGAGGAACTGGAGGAGAACAGGAGGGGAACGGCAGGGGAACTAGAGGAGAACAGGAGGGGAACGGCAGGGGAACTAGAGGGGAACCAGTTCCCCTTCAGGAAAAGAGGGAACTCCCTTCGTGCGGAGGGGACCTGGAGAAGTTCTCTCCAGGTCCCCTCCGGAGAGAACCGGTTCCCTCCGGTTCCAGAGAGGTTCCGGAGAGGAACCGGAGGAGAACTGGAGGAGAACGGGAGGGGAACTGGAGGGGAACGGGAGGGGAACGGCAGGGGAACTGGAGGGGAACGGCAGGGGAACGGGAGGGGAACTGGAGGGGAACGGGAGGGGACCTGGAGGGGAACGGGCGGGGAACGGGAGGGGAACTGGAGGGGAACGGGAGGGGAACTGGAGGGAAACTAGAGGGGAACGGCAGGGGAACTGAAGGGGAACGGGAGAGGAACTGGAGGAGAACAGGAGGGGAACGGGAGGGGAACGGCAGGGGAACTAGAGGGGAACCAGTTCCCCTCCAGGAAGGGAGGGGAACTCCCTTCCCTCTCCGGTTCCTCTCCGGTTCCGGAGAGGAACTGGAGGAGAACTGGAGGAGAACTGGAGGGGAACGGGAGGGGAACGGCAGGGGAACTGGAGGGGAACGGGAGGGGAACTGGAGGGGAACTGAAGGGGAACGGGAGGGGAACAAACATTAAAACCAAACAAAAACATGCTCCTGACACAACTTCGCCAGAAACTCATTTTACTGCAGATTTTACTGAAAGTTTCAATAAAATTATGGCTGTGTGACCATTTAGTTATTATGGCTTAATAATAAATATTATTTGTACATATTTATAAATAATATATGTATGAATAAATATGTATTTAAATAGAAAATAAATCATATTAAATACGTATAATGTATTATTTTCATAATATTTATTTATTTATTTATACGTATTTGTAAGAAATGTTTCTGATTTAAATTTGCAGAATTGAGTATTTATAAATGTTTACTTTGTTTCTGTGTTTCTACTATGTTTTTATATTAATTGAGATATACTTATTTATTATTTTATTTGACTTGCCTTCAGAATTTGCAAGTAACTTTACAGCAAAATATTTTAGCGTGTATTTCTTTTTTTTATTTTTATAAATTGATTACTTCTTTCAATAAATACTAATTTAAATATTGATGTACTAGGGAATATTTGGAGAAATAAGTATTTAAATAAATGTTTATTTATTTAAAGACAAATACTTGTTCTTGGCACATTATTTCACTTGCATGCAGACATTTTCTCATGTTATAAGCTAAATAAATGCCAGTGGAACCAGTAAAACGAGTGAAAAGCACTGAAGGTTTTAATTCAGAGATACAAAAATCTCCGGCTATAAAATCAATGGGAACAGAAACGATTTTGGCAGCTCTGCTGCTCCTTATATTCCAATCTTTGGAGGTCCGTTTAAAAAAACTTCCTCCGGAAAAGACGGATTAGTTTTAGCTCAGCTTGCTCGACTGGCGAAAATGTGATCCAACTTTTTAAAATTTATTTATTTAATTGCAACAAATCAAAGCTGGAGCTAAAGGTTTTCCACCATGTTGGCAGAAGTTGAGGCCAAAAGCCCTGAAAGAGAGCAGACCTTTGAGAAAACCTGGAGGAACAGATGATTTATCCAGCCCACTTTAAATCATTCAAATTTGTTTTAAAAATAATTATTATTCTCACTAAGACACGTTTCTACTGTTTTAAAGCAGGAAAAATGTGCAAAAGTTGAAGCAAACTTCAGATTGGTGAGGCTTAATTTCACGATTAGCCCCGACTCGGGACTCACAGAAACGGGTCGGTACTTTCAGGGTGATGCGACTCACTGAGAGCTCTGCATCCAAACAGCAGAGAGGCGCACGCTGGGCTCCCTCTCCTGCTCAGTCCTCGTATCTCGCTCCCTGCAGGCGGCGACACGCGATGCAGTGATGGAGATTAATGCTCACTGAACGCAAACAGAGAAAAAGAACAGTGGAGACCAAGATGGCCGCTGCAGAAAGACGGGAAGTTATGCTTCAGTTTGGGGTAAACAAGAAATCACTGCTTTCATTAAAGCGTGTTTCTGCAGTATGACTGAGTATTAGGGTCAAACCAAGAAAATAAAAAACATGGAGTTATGAGGATAAAGTCATAGTATTATGAGAATAATTATAATATTACGAAAAGTTTAAACAATATAATATTTGGACTATTCTCATTAATTTGGCCTTATTATTGCAATAATTTGACTTAATTCTCATATTATTTCAACTTTGTTAATATTTCAACATTATTCTTGTAGTATTTTACTTTATTCTTGGATTATTAACTTTATTCTCAAAGTAGCACAATTTTATACTGGTATTATTTCAAATTTATTTTATTATTTCGCACTAATATTTAAACTGTTCCTGATTATTTCAACTTTATTAGAATTTCAACTTTATTTTTTGACTATTTTAACTTGAATATTTCAACATTATTCTTGTAATAATATGATTTTATTCGCAGATTATTTCCACTTTACTCTCATTACTAGTATTGTCATTATTTTGACTTTATTCTAATAACATTCTCATATTATTTTGAATATTTTCATTATGTATGACTATATTCTCTTTACATTGTCTTTTTCTTGGACTATTTTGACTTTCTCATAATTTTATTTCTTCTAAGGCCCTAATCCTCCGTCGGTCTCCGGAGTAATCACCAGTCAGTATCTTACTTGTTGTTAAGCTCCAGTTTGGAGCGTTATGAAGGAATCATGTTGGTCTCCATCTACTCAGAGTCAAACTCAGATTCAACACAAACCTTCCAGAACCTCTCAGGTCTTCTGGTTCTGGTTCTACATCCTCAGAACCAAACCTGGAGCAGCAGCTTCTATGTACCAGAGACCTTTAAGTTCCTTTAAATCCAGACTGAAAACCATGTGGTTAGAATTGCTTATTAAATCTAATCTGGATTACAATGTATTATGTTTCTATCGTATTGCTTTTATTATATAGGAACCGTTGAAATCCGCTACACAAATAAACCTGACTTCTATTCAGTCCTTAAAAACAAGATATAAAATGGTTCTTTACAACAAAAACAATGCGTGAGAAGGTTTAAATCTGTTTTTTATTGTCAACAGGTCAAGTATTTTATGAGAATATGTTTAAAAACATATTTTATTGCATATAAAGCGTATATATTGTACTACAGTATAAGAATGTTAGTGGACACATTCTTGGTCAATAAACTTGATTTTGATTCACGTCTCCAAACTTTAGCTAAAGAACATAATCCTTGCTTTAACCTAACTTTATTTCACGTCAAAACCTAAAACTGTGTTACTTTAATGGTGCGTTTACTTTTCATCCTGGGTTTTTGCTGATTATTTTCTCTATATTTGACCCACTCAGATTTATTTGTTCAAAAGGTAGAAAAAGTTTTTTACCTCGGCTTAATTTTGCTGGAGATGATCAGATCCAGGATCAGTTCCCTTTGCCAACTGCTGTCCTGTGGCGCCCTCTGTTGGCCAATTCGCAGAGCTGCAGTGACATTCTGACCACAGAGCTTTAAATATAGTGATTTATTTCATGCTAAAGCTCACACATCAATCAATATAAACCCCCGGCAAACAAAGAGCAGTAACAAAGATAGCAAAAGAATCATCAGTCAACAGTTTTTACAAAAAACAGGAGGAAGAACCCAGGTTGAGAACAGATACGGAGCTGGGTTTCCACACAGCAGAGCGACCGAGTCCAGATGTTCTTAAAAAACAGAGAAATGACGGATACATTCAGTTTGCTACGAATCCAGATTCATCAAAGGTCTTTAAGAACAGATTCATGGAGCGAGTTTCATGATAATCCTGACTCTGCAACGGCACATTAGGGAAAGAAAAAACAGGAAGGAAGTTTAAATTTCTGCCAAAAAAACCCTGTAATTTTCTAGAAAAACCAAAACAAGGAAATCTAGGAGTTTCATAGGTCAAAAATTTTATGGGAAATCTTAAATTTTGAGGTTGATTTGAGATTTTCTTCAAAAAAAAAAGAGAAAAAAATGGAAATTTAAATAAGTCAAAAAATTTGAAGGAAAAAAAAAGAAGAAATTTTGAGATTAATTTCACATATTTTCAAGAAAAAAAATTTCCACGATTTCTCTAAAAAGTTTTTTCTAGAAAATTTCTCTGATTAATTTCGAAGTTTGAGTTTTTTCTACCACATTGACTTCAAACTCCTGGGTTGTTTCTAGAAAATGTCAGATTAATCTACATATTCCTCAATTTATTCCAGCAAACTTAACTTTTCAAATTCAGAAAATTACATCATGTTTGACTCCTTAAGCTGAAAAGAAGTTCAATTAATCTCAAAATGCGAGTTTTTTCTTTTTTAAATAGTCGACTTTTAAAATCATAATTAAAAAATAAAAATTCTAGAGATTGTTCTCATAATTATTTCTAAAAATTTTCTAAGTTTATTCCAGCAAATTCCTGACTTCAAACTTTTTCTGGAAAACTGTTTTCTGTGGCAGAAATTTGCTCCTCTTTTTCCTCTTCCTGCAATGCCCTGTAATATTTCACCGTAACATAAATCAGCCTCTCTGCTCCTTTAATTTTTATTTACAGCAGTAAATTCCCGCTCTGCTCCAGCGGGTCTGTAAACGACCGGCGTCTCCACCTGATTGCATATCTGCATTTACAAGATTTCAAACACCTCAGAGAGTTTAAGCGTACAAATCAAGCAAAAATAAAACATAACGATCATTTCCAGTGTCTGATCTCCAGCCCAACACATGAATCTTTTTTTACAGTGATGAATCCTATCATTAGTTATTTAATTAATCTGAATGTTTTCAATGTTTTTTCAGGGGGCAAAAGTGCTGAAAACATTCTGTACCGCGTCAACATCACGCTTTGGTTTACATCCGCTTCAGTTACCGTTAAAAAAAAACGGAATAATTCAGTAGTATGCACATCTGTGTTAGTAGATGCTACAAATAAAGTCTTTAATAACCGTCCAGTAAGGGAACATTCACCGAACACAAATAAACGACCGCCGTCATGCTGACACTTCAGTCATTGTACCCTGCTCTGCCACTGGTTCAGAGTTAGTATTTAAAACTGAGTAAAGTTGATCAAAAGTCATTTACAGACTAAAAAACTGTTAAATTAATTCGTCTGCAGCAGCATAAGCAGAGCGTTGGGCAGATTTAAGAGTCAAAAGCTTCATTTTTCCTTTATTACAATATAAAACAGAGGGAAAAGAATGACGTTTTCGCTTTAAAAAAAGGTTTGTATTTCCAGAAGAAGCTATGAATGTCTCTGTCCAACCGGCATGAACGCACTGAAGGGGAAATAATTCACCGCGCAGCATCTGGGAGACACATCCGCTCATTTACAAGATGCATGGCGCTCATTAAGAGAGACCAACCAAGCGGAGGAGACGCGGGACGAGTATCTGAATCCGTCGAGTCTCAAAAAGAAGCAAAGTTTGTCCAACGTGAAGCGAACAGATGTGTCAAAAATACCAAGATATGAGGAGAAACTGGGCACTTTGTGGGAAACTCCATTCAGTCAGGATTTAAAGTAAGCTGCCGAAGCTCAAAGAAAAAATAAACCGTAAGAGAACAGTTGTTAAAATAATTTGCTACTTGGAAGCAAATATATGAAGAAATGTAGAGAGGATTAAAACTTCTGCACAGTACTGTAGCGTACCAGAGCCTGTTCTGCATCAGTGGTGGGTAAAATTAGTGTACCACTACTTTTTATTTCATTGAGTTATTAGACTCTAATATTCAATCAATTTCAGAAAAAAGTGAATACTGACAACAAAAAATCTGATTTATGAGATTAAAGTCTGAATTCTGACTTAAATCTCAAAAAAGTAAAGTCAGAACTAGAAAACAAAAAGTCAAAATTCTGAGAAAACATCGATTTGTGTATTTAAAGCTGGAATCCTGATTTTAATCTCAGAAGAAAAAAGTCAGAATTGTGAAAAAAAAAACTTCAGAATTTAGATTAAATTCCGGAAAAAAGCCAAACACCCAAATCTTGGAAACTCAGAAATTTCCAAATTTTTTCTAACAAATTTTTGACTTTGCAAGCCGAGAAGTTTTTTTTTCTTTTTACAAATAGAAATTAATCTTTAAATTTCACTTTTTCTTAGCAAATTTTAAGCTTTTCACGCTCAGAATTGTAATTGTTTTTTCTAGAAAGTTTGAGCTTTATCTCACGGGTTTTTTTGGCAAAAATTTAATTGACATTTTTTTATCCACCCTAATACGATGTTGTACATTTTAGAGCTAATAGATCGTATTTTTAGTTTAAAGTTCCTCTGCAGAGGGGCTTAAATTGATCAAAACAATAAAAAGATAATCAGCTGGAGTCAAAATAAACGTGAAATGAAAGGAGTGTTTATTCATCTTTGGAGGAAGTCGATTTGTTCTGCTGATTCCTTAGAGATGAACTGGCTAAATTTACTTTGAAGGAGGAAAATGTACCTTTGTATTCTGATTGCAGCGCTTCTGCTTTGTGAGACCAATTCGTTTGCGGCTCTTTGGAAGACGTGAAACGTCATTAGAGGCTTTAAAAACTGAAAGAAAAGCAGGAAACTTTGTGCATACCTGAGAGAAGTCAAAGAAACCGTCGCACAAACCGAGTGTAAAATAACAGAAAAGTAGGAAAAAAACAACAAGAGACTCTTTTCTCACAGACTTTGCAGTTACAATCTGTTTCATCAGCTCGTTTTCTTCTCACTCGTCCGTCGGCCGCTGCGATGTGAAACGAAACGGAGCGAGTCGGGAGGGTTCTGTGGAGGGTTCGCCGTGTTCGGACCCCCTAAGGCAGACATGAACACACAGTCTCTGGTTCTCGCTTAAAAAATAAACAAAACAAACAAACAAAAAAAACGACCAACACAGGCGATTTCACGTCCAGGCTACAGCTGTTCGGTCTCCTTAAGGCCAGCTCGTTAGGAGACGACCGTCGCCGTGGCAACAGCAGGTTAACTGGACGCCTATTTTCAGGAGGAAATGTTTTTGTTTTGGTTTTAAGACTTAAAGTTAGAGTGTGTAACTTTTATTTAATTTTTTTTTTTACATATTTGTTAAAACTGTCACTATTCTGTGAGAGACAAATAATTTGAAGAAACGCTCAAGAACAAAAACAGCCAATCAGAGCCAGGAGGAGGGCCTTAGCGCTGTCAATCAATCTACCTCATGAATGCGTTCTTAAATGTGCGAATGGCGGAAAAACAACTCAGGAAAACCATTTATCTGCCGTCATTGATGGACTTGTTGAAACAAATCAAATGATTAAAACAATGTGAATCATTTCTGTGTTTTCCTCTTCAGTCTGGTGTTTTGGTCTCAACCAGCCTCCATTTTTTAATAAAGGACAGTTTTGTTTAGGGCGACTTCATAATTAATTTTAATTCTTGTTTCTGTTGCTTTGTTTATTTTTTTTTTAGACATTTAGAATATCTTCCTGTTTGGGTGTTAAAATGTTTGTCAGAAATTAAAGTTCATTGACCTGTGAGAATGTGTTCTTGCGTTATTATCTCCATTACTTGAAAATATTCTCAATATTATTTATCACGATAACATCTGGGACAATTTATTGCCCCAGACGTCATCACAAAGTAAATTTGTTGTTGTGACAAGCCAAGTTGTTGGTGGCTACGCTAACTAGTTTTAGCATTCACGATAGGCTCGGCTGACGAGTTGTAGCAAAGAGTGGACACGAGCTTGATTGACAGCACTAAGACCCGCCTCCTGGCTTCTTGTTTTCACTCAAACAATCTTGATTATTTGTCTCATAAACTGTCACAACATGATGACGGTTTTAACAAATATTTTTATAAAAGTGACAGACTGCCTTAACGGAGCAGCAGGGTCCGGTTCCAGACGCTCAGTAGAACTTGTCGTCGATGCGGAAGTGCGGCCGCGACACGTCGTCGGGGTTCAGGAAGACCGAGATGGACTTCCCGGGGTTCTCCGTCACAAGCTGCTGCAGCCGCTGCGCCAGCTTGTCCTCAGACGGCGAGATGATGCCGTTGGCCGGGTGGAGTCCCGGCGAACCGTGTCCGTTGGCGGCGCCGCCCGCCAGCTCCTTCTTCAGCTGGCCCGCCTGCCGCGCCTGGTCCAGGGCGGCCCGCAGGTGTTCGCTGGGGTCCGAACGCACGTGGGCCAGCTTCCTGGCCACCAGCAGCGCCTGGCCGTCGCTCAGGTGCTCCAGCATGTTGCACTGCGGCAGGAAGTAGTTGGGGCAGTTTTTACCCAGGATGCAGTGCGCCAGGTCGTCCAGCAGACCCAGGAGGAGGCGGCCGGGGGCGTCGGGCTCGGGGCAGGACAGGTAGGCGGATGGGAGTCGGTCGCAGGCCCAGAACAGGAGCGTGCGCAGGTGGTAGAGGCTGAGGCCGGATCGAGGCCGGGCCAGGATGCGGGACAGAACCGCCTTGGCCGCCTGGAAGGCCTGCGCCATCGGGAACGGGATGCACTTCTTGAGCTGGACCTGGACCAGAACCACGCAGGAGCCGGGTTACAGTCAGGACTCACACAAGTTCCCCTCAGCAAAATTCAAGAACTTTTCAAGGTTAGTTTCTAGCATTTCCTTCACCACACATCACAGACAAAACAACCGTTTCAATTCACTGTTATTTGGTATCATTTATATTAATAATGTGTTGTGATAAATAATATATAAAGGTACTTTTTATATTTTGAAGCGTCTCTCTCTCACACACCCTATTCGTGACTGGTCAGTGAACAAATGGTGACCTATTATGCTGCCTTGAACAAGTTTAGGCTTAGGTTTTGTTTTGTTTTTTTAGAAGCAGCAGAAACACAAATGGAAGAATAAAAATAATGCAAAAAAAGGAAAATCTGCAGAAAGCAAAAATAATTTCAATAATGTTAACAGAAAATATGAAACAGCCTTTATTTGGGCTACATTATGTATCTGTTATTGAGTCATTAGGAATAATAAGTAGGGATGACACTAGATCAATCAAATCTCGTCAAGGTAAATGATCTTCCTGCTCAAATTAAACACTTTAACAAAAGAAAAATCTCTAGAAAAAATGTGCTGAGTTTTGAAGCATTTGGCAAAAATAAATAATTCTGGTGAAATAATTGAAGTTTTATCTAGTTTAACTTCAGACAATAAGAATTATATGTCCATGTGTTTCTATTAGGTGAATGAAAATATCTGTTCAACTGTAAATATGTTTTCCATATTTAACCAAACGTTAGACTGCAAGGAGTTAAAGCAGAAGCAACCACGTTCTCGACCTCGAGCGCTGTGATCTAAATATTGTGCGTGAGAAACGACGGCGTGGGCGTCTCCTGACCTCGCTGCGGGAGAAGGCCAGCCTCCACTCGCGGTCGGGCCGGCCGCCCAGCGGGGAGCAGCAGGGCAGCAGGTAGAACCCGGAGATGGCCTCCTCCTCCGTGATCTTACCGTCCCAGAAGTGGTTGGCCGTCAGCCAGCCCTGGGCCACGGCCGGCCAGCCCCGGAACGACACCACCGGCAGCAGGTCGTACAGAACCCGGCTGGAGCCTGCCTGCAGGAAGGACACGCACACGCGCACACACACACACCCACGCACACACACACACACGCACGCACACGCACCCACACACGCACGCACACGCACCCACACACGCACACGCACACACACACACGCTTTTATCGCCCTGGTGACGCCCACTGTGGGAAACGAGTGAGCAAATAAAAAAAAAAAGTCCTGTTCTGCAGTTTATGTTTTAATTTATTTATTTAGGACAGTAAACATAAATCAAATATGTTGGAATAAGCACAATAGATAAATTTCATCCTTTGTTTTAAGACAATTAAGCAGAAAAAACCCCAAAATAGTCAAAGGACAGATGGTTTGATTAAAAGAAAGAAACAAAAAAACATAAACAAAAGACAACATTTTTCACAAGAAATAACTAAGCAACAGAGAGAAAACCAGAACCAGAGACTCAGAGGACGACATTATGAATGTCTATTTTCACGTAAAATGTTTTTGTACTTACACTGCAAAAACACAAAATCTTACCAAGTAATTTTGGTCTAGTTCTTATTGCAAATATTTTAGTACACATGAAATAAGATAAAACTATGTTATAAATCCCATTTCAGGAAGTTACAGGAGCTTGTTTTAAGTCAATAATTTGTTAAAATTGCACAAAAGTAAATTAAATAATGAGTTTAATAATCTGCCGATTGAACTGATGGAAATTTGAAATTCCTTCAAATTTCCATCAATTTGAAGGAATTACTGACTTGAAACAAGCTGTTATATCTTTTTAAAGTCACTTTTAAGTAAGTCTTGTCTTTTTTTCAATTGCACCAAGATATTTGCACTAGAAACTAGAACAAAAATACTTGTTAATTTTTTTTTTTGCAGTGTACTTAAGATAGTAAAAGATGTAAATCAAAGAGAAAATCATAAACTATTTAGTCTTCAGTTTTAGTGTCAAGTTTTTAGTATAGGGGAAAAAAATAAAGTGCAAAACATTAAAAAGTAAATGAAGTGTTGCCAACACAAATAATTATCTGGCTGGTGCAGATGGCGCTAAATGGTAAAATATAATTTAGATAAATTGCCTTGAGGAATTTAAATAATGAAGGTCGTTGAATCTCGGAGCAAAATTGTCCATTTTCTATTTTATTTAACAATATTTTCAGTGTAGGAAGCAGCAGCGGCTCAGTACCTGGAGGATGATGGTGGTCAGGGGTCCGTTCCTCTCCAGCCGCTCCGGGGTCGGGATGCCTCTCTGCGGGCTGCGCCTCAGTTCCTCCACAGCCTCGCTCACCACGCCCCAGAACCAGTCCGCCACCAGGCTGGGCGAGAAGTAGCAGCCGTCCAGGGACTGAGGGGAGCCCAGTGACGGGATGGAGCCTTTACCTGCACAGCAGAGCAGCAAGTTACCGGAAAACCTTTCAGTGAGGAGACCAGCAAAAAATGTTTATATTTCCCATAAACTATGGTAACTAACAGGGTATTGTTGTGTTTTCCAGTCACATAATGCTGTTTTATAGCATAATCAAGTAACTAAAAATGCTGTATGTATCGAATATGGCTTAAAATGAATTTTCCTTAGTAATACAGCAAATTAAAATTGGGTCTCTGTCTCTTTAAGAAGCTCCTGCTCTTTCTTAAACTCCGCCTTCAGAAAGTCATCACAACATTGCTCCTATATCAACCCTTTAAGAGCACTTTTACAGCGTTTCACTGAAGCAGCTCCTACAATGAGCTCAGGAGGTGTTTGCTAATTGCTACTGGCTAGTCTGAAGGAACTGATTCGGGAGGAGCTGCTCCCAGAAGGCGGGGCTAGGCCCAACCAGACGTTTTGGACAGATGAATGGGTACCATGGTGATTAAAGGGTTTCTCAAACATTCATGAAAGCATCAAAACAGTTCAGGTCTGATTCACACTGTAACATAATGTAAAGCTCAAAAAGTTGATTTCAGAATGACAGTTTCAAGATGGATGCCATTTTTTGAGCCTTTTAACCAAATTATTGCCATAAACTGTTGTTTTTAACTACTCATGCCAACTCTAAAGTGACATGAAGCAAAATCAGATGACAAAACTGAAACTCAGCTCAAAAAGGTTCATTTTACATAAAAGTTTTGGTTTTGGGATGATGTGCTGAACTCTAATGAATCAATTATGGCAGCTTTCACTAATCCTGGGTTATTTTTCTTCTATTTAATAATTAACAATCAGCACTACTTTGTGTTTGTCAAATAAACACAGGGTCATAAAGAGCATCAAAGTGACAGGACTTTGGTTCAGGGGGTGTGAACACTTTTGAGAGAAAGGTGTCAAAATCTAGTTATTCCACCAGGAACCATCGACCCAGGTGGATGTTTTCATCCTTCAGGGACACATTTGGTGCAACACTTTCTGTCATCTAGCCTGATTTAATCAGCTCCCCTGCCTCGACAATTACAGCTCCCTGAAATCTGGTGGGAAATGTTATTACACATCCAGAAAATCCAGCTGACGCTTCGTCCCAAACTGCTAAAACTTGAACAGATTCATATCAATAAATGTCATTACTCCCCCCTCCGCGCTCACCAGCGTGCGGCAGATTGATTTTCTGGAGTAATCTGCAAACCGCTGCGTTATCTTGCACTTTCCACTGCTTAGTTCGGCTTCATGAGTTGAACTCAGAACGTTTCTGAGGGCTTTTATTGTGAAAAACAGCCCGTCTGCTGCGGGCTGAAATTGCATCACAGCATCGTGCATCAGAAGAAAACATGCGCTCAATCCAATCTGCAGCAACACTTTCATCTTTGTTTATTCCATCCAGTCGCTCGTCTTTCACACTCTCTCTCTCACCCATCTCCTCCTCCTCCTCCTCGTCTTCCTCGGCGGGCAGCCCGCTCTCCTCCTGGCAGCAGACGCTCCAGCGCGACAGGACGTTGGAGTCGCAGAGGCGCAGGCTGAGCCAGGAGTGGCACGGCGGCGAGCGCCTCATGTCCAAGGTCACCGGCTGGTTGCGGTCGTGCAGCTTCAGGGCGGGAACCAGCAGGGTGAAGTCCAGGTCGAAGTCGGCCCCCTTGGCATACTCGCCCAGGTCCTCTGGGTTCAGGTCCAGGACGCCTTCCCGGGCGCCGCCGGACAGCAGCAGGTACTCGTTGGCCACCGGGAGGCGCTGGTCGACCTTCTGGACTAAACCTGGCAGGGTTGGAGAGGAGAGAAACAGTTAAGAGTTTGGTGATTTCAGCAGAAGAGGCAGAGGATATTAGCTTCTCCAAAGGTCATAGGTCACACAGATCTGGCTGGACCCTCACTGACCAGCAGCTGTGTTCCCCGTTAACAAATGAGCATAGTCTTCAGTGGTTTAGTTTGGTTAATTTTGATTTTCTTTTCCAACTTTATGCTGCTTAAGGCTCAACTAAAAGGAACTTTTTTTTTTTTATTATTAGACTTTAGCGACATCTGCTGGTCAAGTTGTAGATTGCAACTAACAGCAATCTCTGGGGCTTACAGATGAACCAATGATGGCAATAAAAAATCATGCCCATTGTTTGTCCGTTCTGGGCTCCTGTGCTAAAAAAAAGCTTCATTTTCTGGCTAAGATAAATAGTTTGAACTTTCAGAAAACATAGTTATGAATCGCTGTCAGAGCAGCTCGTTCCAATAAACCTCACACAGCGGGACATGAAGCATCTGGAAGAGACACGAGATGCATCATTTTCCTGTTGCATCTTAAATCCTGCCAGTACCAGAACTCCCCAGAGTCCGAAACCATTCTTTCCTTCACTCTGAAAACTTCATCAGAGAAACTCAAATCTCCAAATCCCTCCATGACTACTTAGCTGTGTTGTGTACTTTTCGGGCTCTGGTACCGTGGGAACCAGAGCCAGAGATAGTAAATTATCTCTGTCTATTTAAAAAGAGAGGACCGAGAAGAAAGCCTGATCTGACGGAGAAGTGGTCCACAGGCGACTGCTACCTGCTTCAGGTCGGAGGTGAAGCGCAGACGACGCAGGGGAGAGACGGTGAGGAAGGGTGTTTATCATCCAGACGGGATTTAGGACAATCTTTCTCAAACTGTGGTCCGCGAGGTGCAGCATGTAAACAACCGTTAACGTGCCATGACTTTAGCTTAAAGTGCGACGCTGCAGCTAGCTTACTAAAGCATTGTGTTTGAAGGTAGTAATGGATAAATGGCTTAAGATTGGGGTCACTTCAAAGAAAACCTGAGGATACCAGTGGAAAGTTTCTCAGGTTGAGTTGCAGAACTTTTGTTTTTGAACATTATTACGTTACACAATACTGAGCTGCGCCCTGCGCTGACTAACTGCATCTTAACTACAATAACATTATGTTGAGATATTTACTGGCTGCAAGAAAATGTTTGATTTTGCCAATACAGCTAAAATCTATTTTTCTTTTAAATTACAAATAGCAGTCAAATGCAGAAATTTGGCTCTCTGGCATATGAACCGATGCAGTTTGACACCTTCAGTATTTGTTTTTGGATGAGATTTCCATAGCAACCTCAAATCTTCTTAAACAGAAAATGTTTTTTAATTTCATAGAAAGTTCTGTCATTTGGCTAAACACAAGAAAGGTTTATTTTTGTTGCAGAAAATGAACCAAAATATTTTATAAACCAGCAAAAAAGATTAATAAAGTTAAAGTTAAATAACTGTAAAAACTAAAGCACATGTCACACAAACGATGGTTTAATTAAAATATTGTTTAATTTGTTGTTCACAACAATACAATTTTTGTGTCTCAGTTGGAGAGTAAGATATAATTTTGGCTCCTGAGGAATTTCAAGTTGGCGCTTTCGGTCCTTGATACAAAAAGTTTGGACACCCTAGAACCAAACATTTTATATACCAACAAAAAAATGGCACAAAAGGTCAAGTAACTGTACAGATCAAGGCTAACGTCATACTAACGTTTGTTTTATTAAAATATTAGTATCTTAATTTATTGTTGTGGATGTAAAAAAGGGAGAATTCACAATAATACTATTTTTATGTTATTTTTAATGGAGATTCTCTTGTTGTTAGCATCCATTTCACTTCCAATGCACCGATTAACTTGTTTGGATGGCCTCACCTGACCGCATGTCATTAAAGGTAAAATCAAATAGAGCAAAAGGAAAATGGAGGAATATCCAGAGACTGAGAATAAATTCCTGCAGGAGACTAAACCAAAGCTTCCTGTTTCTCTCTTTGCAGAATCAGCAGCTGTGTTCAACACAGAGTCAGATTATTCTGTTTCTAAGATCAAACACTTGTGAGCGTTGAGCGAAAGTGGTTCTAGTTTTAATCTAACATCTGAGCATGAGAAATACGAATTAACGAGTGGGACATTGTCTTCTCTGCTTCTTAGAATAAAAGCAGCCGGAGAGCTTTAGAGGTGTTTTAAGAAAGAAAAACATCTTCTGAAAGTTGAACTGCATGATCTCAGCGGTGAACGAACAGCCTCTGGTGTTTATTACGCAACTGATTTCAAACCCACCGAGAACTTTTAAACTCCAATCAAAGCTAAAGATCTGCTGCTTCTAAACAAACTTAGAGAATATTTAATTCTCCACATATCAACACGACTCATACATGTTTATATTATAGTACTTTTTATCCAAGGAGGTAAGTGGCTGTGAATACGGGAGACGGTGCTGATTACAAAATGGCGTAATGCGTAAAAAAACATGTTTCTATTTCATTTTGATACAGATGAAAACCTAGCCTAATACAAAGACGTGCGTTTTTTTTTAAACCGGTGTGTTTCCATCAAGCAAATATATTTGTTTTAATTCCGATTTGCACAATTTTATGGTCAAAGGAAACGCAGCTTGTGTCGGAGATTAACCATGTTTCCATTGTTTTTATGTAGCGCATTAGAAAAGGGTGATGCAATCCGCAAAATTCAAATTAATTTCCTCAACTTTTTATGCTCAGTTGAGGTGGTTTTCGGCTTTTCCAAGGAAAAATGGAAACGCTGTCAAATAAGTCCAGACTTGGTTAGAGAAACTCAACCCTCCACTTACAGGTCTGTGCCTTACCAGAGGCATAAAACCCAAAAATAAATCTAAATCTCCACTTCACACTGCAAAACACAAAATCTTACCAAGTATTTTTGATTTAGTTTCTTGAATACACTTGAAATAAGACAAAACTAACTTACAAGTAACTTTTCAGTAAGATACAGGGGCTTGTCTTAAGTCAATAATTCCTTAATATTAATTAAAAAATAACTAGTTATAAGTGAAATAATCTGCTGGTACAACAGACATTTTCCCCATAAAATAAGTTAAAATATCTTGTTCCAATGCCAATTCTTTCACTAATAATTTGTTCTTTTTAACTCAATTTTAGGGAATTGACTTGAAACAAGGTCCAAAAAGTTCCATCTAAGTTAGTTTTGTCTCATTTCAAGTGTACTGAAACCAGGCCAAAAATACTTGGTAATACTTTGTGTTTTTGCAGTGCATGACTCTGATGACTCTCCATTTTTCTGAGATTTGTGGTCAATGCTAGTTTACAACTTCTACGTTGTGTTCAGTAAAAACATAAGTAGTGTTCAACATCGGATGAAATTACACTTTGGGAAACCTGGTTGATTTTCACATTTCTACACACGACTTACAGATAAAAGCAGCAAAAATGAGAACTTTAGATTGAGATCTTGTCAAAGAGACCAACCTTTTGTCTTTAGACTAAGGGTTAAAGAACAGCAGCTGAATTAGTTTAATTTCAGGCGTTTTTGGTTATTTTACCATTACCAGGCCTCCAACCATCAACCTTTGACCTTCTCATAATTAGAAATTTTCTGGTTTCCAATTACTTTAAAGACAGCAAAAGATTCAGTGATGAGGAAAAATGAAGTTATTCTGCATTCACTGGTTTTACGCTTTATTTTTTCAGCTCCAGGTTGTTTAAACTCATTAAGTTTAATGAGTTTCTACAGTTTAGGAATATTTCTATCAATTCCTAAACTTTAGTTTGTAAAGTTAGGATAAAACTGCACACCAGATTTAACTACAGCAGCAGATGTGATGGGTTTTTTTTTACACCGATCACAGCGATAAGATGAAGTTTCCAGATTTTCGCATTAATTTACAACATTTAAAATCAGTTAAGAAGAAAAAGGGTGGACGAAAGCTAAAAAGGAAGAGCGGCCATTAGATAACAGCTCAGCAGGTTTGCAGCAGAGTCCGCTCAGATTTATTTGGTTTAATCAGCCTTTAATAAATTGGGTCAAATAGCCAAGAAAAGAGCTTCAATTTGAGTGGAGCGAAAATTAAAAAACCAAATCAATTAGCAAGCGCCACACTTTCCTCTATAAGTTTGAAGTTCTTCCAAGAAATAATAAAAAAGAAAATGTAATTTTTTAATTGGAAACTGTTAAACAGGTCAGCAGGACAAACCAGTACACACACACACACACACACACTCCCAGCGCCGTCTGAATGTGGACAATGGAGCCGGTCCCGGCTGGTTTCACAGCCACGGATTAACCCTAATCCTGTAACGGATGCACGTCTCCAGGAGAGGACTCTTTCCTGGCCCAAAAGAGTCATTTTGTGTCCCATCAGAGGGAAACCCAGGCAGAATTTCAGTAAATTATAATCATAAGTTACGCTGAACTGCTGTGAATTTAAACTCACTTTACAGCAGTCATTTTTACAGCCTCCATTTAACTACCAAGCGCCCACCAGGGAGTGATTGCTAAGAAACCTGGATGATTTACCTCAAAGTGAGAAGCAAAGACACAGTTATTACTCTAAACATCCATACTTTAACTAAAAACTAAGCAATTATTTAACATTTGTTGTTTAAAGAGGGAAATCCTCCATTTCCATTAGACTCTTTAGACCTGGGGTGCAACTAATGATTATTGATTATCGATTATTCAGTTATTCACATGATTAAGTGGCACATTGTGCAGATTTTTCATCTAACCACTTAAAGCTGCAGTATGTAACATTTATAAAGAAATTATGTTTTTTACATATTTGTTGAAACTGTCACCAGGAATAATCTGTGAAAAGACTGAGCTCCCCTTCCTCATCCTCCAGATCCAAAAACAACCAATCAGAGCCAGGAGGAGGGGCTTAGCACTGTCAATCAATCTCATGTATGCACTTCTAAATGTGCTAAAAGCGGCAAAACAACTTAGCATCACAGAAAAACCGTTTATCCGCTGTTGTGAACTTGCATTAGCATTCATGACATTCTGTACTAGCTGCAGCAAAGAAGAGGAGAGCGGCACGCACACGGGCTTGATTGACAGCGCTAAGCCCCGCCTCCTGGCTCTGACTGGTTGTTTCTAGTTAGCACTGGGGGATAGATTTTTTCACAGTCTAATATTGTACTGTCACTGGCCCCTTTGTGGGAGTTTTAACAAATATGTAAATAAAAAAAAAATCTGCTTTATAAAAGCTATAAACTGCAGCTTTAATCTCTTAAATTGAAAAATTAAAATGTTTGTGGTGTACAAACATTTTAGCACATGGTCAAAAATATCAAGTGGGGCAACAAAATCTGAAAAAATGGGCAGTGTGTTTATTTATTTGTACCGGATAAATAAACAAACTAAACATTCAATATTTTGATGAAATAACCAAGACAGCTCGACTTCCGTAGACGGGATGTGTAAGTTAAAATCAAAAAACGGCCCTGCAGTTTTGCCAGAAAAGAGAAACAGCACAACATATGCTAAAGTTTTCATCTGGTTATTGTGTCTTTTTAACAAGGATAGAATACGGCTACTCTTGCTTTACTTTGACAAGTTGCCCAAAATTGCATTTTAGTCAAAGAATCAGAACGTTTTTGTCCCAGTTACTAATGAGTTAAATTAAAAGTAGAAATACTGGATGAATACTTTATGTTGTACCTTAAATTTTCATTTTAATCCTTTAAAAATCTGCATCAACTACATGAGCTGTGATCAAGGGCCACCAAGAGTCATTCCGAAGGCCAAAAATGGCCCCTGGGCCGCACCTTGGGCACCCCTGCATTAATGAGAGCGTCTAAAAGTTTCCAAAGTAATCATAACAAATTAAAATGACAGATTTTAATTTGTTTTAACTTAAGTACATTTTAACTGCCTGAAGAAAAAACAAAATTGACAGAACTTATGATTTACGAAAACGCAACATTAATAGCTACAACATTGGCTCTTGAATGCCGACCAAAACAAAAATATGCAACATAAACCACCAGACTTGAGTTCAACCATCTCCAGTCTAATTCAGACTGATCAGCTTCTCCGTCACCTCACTGTTTATGATTTCACACTACAGCAGGAGATTAGCTCAGAAACAGATGCTTTAATGCTAAAAGGCCTGCTCAGTGTGTGTGCGTGCGTGCGTGGGCGTGTGTGTGTGAGATCGGGATGAGAAATGACAGACGTGGTGTGTCTGAACCACCTGCAGAGAGGAAGCCGTCAGTGTCATTTCGGTTCCTCTTTGCTGCTTTGATCACGGTAATACCGCCGTTTTACCCGTCGCTAAATGACAGTGAATTATCAGCGAAGTGGAGAAAAACCGCGGCGGGTTGAGACTTTTACAGCAGCTCTGTTGGCCCTGACTTCTTTAATTGAATCTGTTTTGCAGACGGTAGCTGTTCTCCAGGTCTCGATTGACTACTTCTTTAGATTCTCTACATAAATATAACAAACTGGATGTTAAGACAAGCGATACAGATGTCACTTGGAAGAACAGAAACACAAAGAGTTTGAAACGTCTCAGCTGGAAGTAAGTTGAATTATTTCTCTTAAAAAAGAAATTAAATATTGTCGTCTCTCATCAACCAAGTCATTCGGTGGACAGAAAGTATCTCCAGTAGCAGTCAGTGTTGCATTGACTCTCAAGAAGCCTCTGACTAAAGACTGTGTCTCATTGTGTCTCATCCTAACAGCATAACAGTGTTTTTGTGTTAAAAAATGTTAAAAGTTACAAACTTTGGAGGTGAACTAGCTGGCATCATAATTTGGAAATAAAATCATGTGAAGCCAATGGACCCCTCAAACCCAGTTCAATGCTAAACCTAGCTTAAGCCCCTTCTTTACTGTCATTGTTCCTGGTGTATAAAATAATAAAAAATATAAAGTCAATTAATGACACTTAGCCTAGTGGGGGCCAAGTTAAGCCTGGTGGCCTGCCAGGCTTAAAGTACACTGGAGGAAATCCTGAGTAAGGTAAACCCGGTTCAAATGGGGACCAAAGTTACATTTGTTACATTTTCAGATGCTGCAGTTCGCTTTCACATTGTTCTGTGTCAAAAAAAATCCAAACCCTTTGAAAACCCTGTTCCCCTCCTCACCTGTGGGGGCGCTGCGCCAAGAACCATTGAAGGAAACGACATGAAAACGGAGTAGTGTCAGGTTTTAGTGGTTGTATGATTTCTCTTTTGTCTTTGTTAAAAGATCATGCATCATTTCTCTCACTAGCACTACATTAGTTTGTTTGTTTTCAGTTGTATTAACCCAGAATTCCCTCCACTGTAGTCTGTTTCTCGCTTTTGGAGTTTGGTATTCAAGCCACACCAGAGTTCACATCAACCGAATGGAGACACTGGATTTTAGGTGGACCAGAGTTTGTGTTTTTGGTCTACCTCAGAGTTCACACTTCCCTAAATAAACCAGACTTTCTACAATCGGGCTGGAGTTTGATTAAAGTGGACTAAACATGGCTGGTGTGAATGAAACCTTAGTTGTATTTGGCTGTAGGGTTAAAGAGTTGGACAGAGAGATGCTGGAGTTGGGAATATCATCCATTCCCATTATGATGGATGGAAGAGTTGATCTGAACTTCCTCCTGTC
The DNA here is from genome assembly GCA_903067055.1 of Poeciliopsis paucimaculata. Classification (NCBI taxonomy): domain Eukaryota; kingdom Metazoa; phylum Chordata; class Actinopteri; order Cyprinodontiformes; family Poeciliidae; genus Poeciliopsis; species Poeciliopsis paucimaculata. The sequence goes on along the minus strand of CAEGAD010082257.1, from coordinate 11,561 downwards.
TCTGCTCTGGATCCATTAAACCTCATCTTCAACTTCTCTGGCTTTCCTAATCAGCTTTTCCCAGTTGTAAAACCAACAACTTATTGGGAAATGTCCAAACAGAGAAAATCAACAGTTTTTGAGTCAATCTGAAGACGACCCAAACTAGATTTTCCAGCTATCGGAGGTACAAAGGAGGATTTTTCATCAACACTCAGACAAAAGGTCAGACAATCCCGTCATCCTGTGATAGCGGTTAATCGTTTCACTCGCTGCCTCAGGAACACTTGGAGATTTTAAACCCTTAATCATCTAATTGAAGACTCTGTCAAACGATGTCATGCGGTGTCAAAACCCCAGTCATGTTCAATTAGGAGCCGAGAAGACTCCTTAAACGACGGATCAGATGTGACATCTTCCGCCTTGAGCCACGAAGACGCTGCTCACCGTTTCAATCAGAGACAGCTGTGTGATCTGCAGCAGGAGGCTGCGAATTCACCAGCATCTACTGGGATATTCGCCGATACGTCGGTTTTTCCAACTGTAAAACCTCTACGACGCTGTCAGCCAAACAACAGCGTTGGCTCTGATTGGGCTTCGCGTCTGAGCTGATGAAAATTGTTGCACAAACAAAGAGCGGCTGATCAAATGAGGATTTTGATTCGTCTTCTTGTCCCAGCAGCCGAGCAAATATGTGCTCCCAAATCGGAAACGGCACTAACGGAGGTTTAGTTGAGCGTGCGATAATAAAGCAGAGGTTGGTTTCTGGCGCCGGGCCCCTCAACGCCTGAGACACAGAATATCTGGATCAGAAAGATGCCTTCATGAAGGGAGAAAATCTGGAATAAAAAATAACTTTTTTCCTTTAAATGAGGTGAAGGGTTTTAACAGGAATATTCAGCAGCGGTTGGGTCATTCTCCACAGAATTAGAATCTCTAATAGACATCCACTCAACATAATTATCATTTTTTAACAATTTAAACCAAGCTTCAAATTGATTTGGAGTAAATTAAATTAATTAAAATGTAAAATTTCCTTTTCAGTTGCCATTTTGGGATGGTTCAGAATCCGAATCAGCTTTTTTGGCCAACATCGTGTGAACAATCAAAGGGTTTCACTTCGGCTTCAAGCGTAAAAAGGATAGAATGAAAAAGCGTGTATATGTATGTGTATATACAAGCATTATTTTACATAGAAGAAAAAATAAAACCTACAAGTTGTAACAGTAGAAATATGCTAAAACTGTTTCTGTGGAAGCCGACCTGAAAGGTAAAGTCTAAACAGTTTGTGTCCAGGATGTGTGGGGTCTGCAGAGAACTGCACAAACTGAGCAGAAGAGTTCAGTTCTCCATTTTTATTGATTTTTTTTTTTTTTGTGTGTGTGATGGGACAAAAATGTAAAATTTTAATCGAGTTAATTGCTGGACTTGTAATTCATTTATCCCACTTTAAATAAAAACCATATATCTATAAAATAAGCAACATTTTTTTGCTATATTACTCAATAAAAAGACAAATGAGCTCAAGAACAATAAATATATTTATTGTTTTTCATCTTTTATTTAGGTTATCGTTTTAAAGCAAGAAAAGTGTCTTCGTCGTCCGTCATTGTTTGTGGATGTTGCTTGTGCTTCAGATATATGGGTGTACCAGAAACACCGACAAAGGTTCCGCTCAAAACTTTTGTATGTAAAAACAAAAATGCGTTAAAATAAATGTAATTAATTAAACGGAATTAACACGTTATGGTCCCAGCTATGATTTTTTTTTTTAAGGTTTCCTGAATTTGTTATGTTTAATTCACCTTCTTCACAACTAATAACATGTTGCCTCACTGGGAGTAGAAAAAAAAGAATCACAAAAGTTGATTCTTCTTTCACCTGATTTTTATTTTAAGCGTAAAACTGTTAAAAACAAGAAAGAGGAAATCCCTCTGGACATATCTGGTTCTCCTTACAGCGCAGCTTAGGCTTTTAATTTGTTTTTTGATACAACTGTCCATCTCTAAACCCAAACAGAAAGACGTTCATGACTTCTGAAGCTTTGATCGAAAGCGGGAGTCTTCCCTTAGCTCAGGGAGAGGATGACCTCTGAACTCCTCCTCGTTCTTCCACCAGTGGGGATCCGTTTCTTCTTCTTTTTCATCTTAAAAGATTTATACAGTAGCCCCCCAGAAGGCAGACCAAATTGTTTACCCAAACATGAGGTAAATAAGAGCATGAGAATCTGTCAGGCTGTGAGGAAAACCACCATGTCTGTTTGCGAGTTTAATCTCCTCCCCTGCCTTTTCCTTGACAGCCCAAGTGAGAATCCATCTGCAGCTCAAACTTTAGAAAAGAGCAGCCGAGCGCGCTGAAATACGAGTCCCCCAGATCAGGACGATATCTGCTTCCTTTTATCGAAGCTGCAGCACGTTCGGCTTTACAATCCCAGAATCTAAACGCAAACTTTCCAACTGTTCAAAGTGTCAAACTTTTATTTGTTCCCTCCTTCGCACCGGTGAGCCGCTGGTGATTGAGCCGCCTGGAAGACCTAAAGGAGCCGTCAGGAGATGTTCAAGAAAACGACGGGAGCAGCAAAGAAACTCCTGCAGGGGGAAGGGAGTGATGTGTGTCTGCGTGCGGTGGCACGAAGATGAGAAAGGAAAGGCTGGATCACAGTTTGACTTGTGCCATTTCTCACTGGGTGAGGTTGAGGAAGAGAGAAGAAGAATGATCCATCAACTAGCAAACTGCAGAGGAAAACCGGCTAATAAGATACGGAAACACTGATCATGAAAAACGGCTTCTAAACAAGCCGTTTCTTAATGTTTAACTGGTTTGTATCAACGCACACGAGAGAGGCCAGGAAGGTGAGTGTTAGAAGACAGAAAGGAGAAACAGTGCCACCTGTTGGACAGACTTTCATATGTCATCTTTTGTTTTAAACTTGCAAGAAAAAGCGAAAACTAGCCATTGGTTTTCTGCAAAGTTTGCAGAGTCGATTCAATCAAAATCAAGAAATGTGAACTTTGCAAATCAACACACTCTACATATGAAGGTTACTGTGTTTAACCTTTTGTAACACAACTTATCCAGGTGTGTCTATCTCAGATGTAGACACTCCTACATCGAATAAAAAATGGGCCAATAAAGGATAATTTGTTTCCTTTTACCGTATCTACTTTGACAGTCACTTTGTCATCTTTCTGCAAAACGTTTCAAATGATCCTAGAAAAAGCAGAGCAGCAAAGCTCCCTATTTGTCCAGCGACACAACAGTAAACTAAAACAAATTCCTAAAAACCTGGAAAACAATTACAACACTGTAAATCTTATGAGCAAATACACGTTTCTACAGCTGCAACATGATGGTGGCATGAGCTACAACCAATTATAAACAAAAACAGAAAAAGAGACGAGTTGTTCTGGCTCAAAACAGAAATACAGCAGAGAACATTTATAGAACTTCCAGAATAGCACTGGTGCCGATTTATTTACCTCTGGAGTCAGAAAGTGTCTCTGGGAAAGACACCAAACCCGATCTAACCGTGTTCCAGCTGCGAAATGGAAAACCAGAGAGAAACGCTGCAGACCAGACTCAGAATCAAGCTGACTAAAGCTAATGACGGAGTATTTCTTCACAGAAAAAAAATGGAAAAGCTCCGTCAGTGACAAAATGTTGCATCCCAGGTGCATAATGGAGCGTTACCACAGATCCTTCCTCCCAGCAGCTCAGTAAGTTGTTTACATCCCTGCTGTTATTTGCACAGTTTTAATATTCTATCAGTCACAATGTGGCTACCCCAAAAGATACGTACCAACCTAAACATTACACATTCAAAGCGGGAACTGAATAATTTAAAACTGTAGCAAACAGGGCTGGACAAGAATAACCAAAGCTTACCCTGCCACTATGGAGCAGCAGGTAAAAACCTGAAGATTATTCACTGATTAGCATCTGAGCCTCAACAAGTTTCAATCAGACTTATTCTTTTGTTCTTAAATTTACCAGAAAAAGCCAATAATCGCATGAGAAACTGTTTACAAGGACTTATATGAACAACATTCTGATGTGTAATGACGGCACTTGGAAAAAATTCATGATTCGGTTGTTGTTGTTTTTGTGCTTTTATGATATAAAGCACTTTGAACTGCCTTGTTGTTGAAATGTCCTGCACAAATAAACTTGATTGATTGATAACTACGTAATAACCCACAGGATGCATTGGCCTAAAAACTACAGTGAGTCCTTCTCAATTATCTGTCGTTACAGCTGCTCTATGTAACTTTTATTAAAAATATATTTTTTACATATTTATTGAACCTGTATCCATTTTGTGACAATTTGCTATGATAATCTGTGAAAAGATCGATCTCCTCCACATCCTCCCTATTGTCATATGAAGAAATGCACCAGAAACAACCAATCAGAGCCAGGAGGCGGGTCTTAGCGCTATCAATCAACTTCGTGAACGCACTGATACATGTTTAGTGGGAGCTGCACGCATATGGCATGATTGACAGCGCTAATACCCGCCTCCTGTCTCTGACTGGCTGTTTACAGAAGGCAGAGAAATAAACTCGGAATGTTTTTTTTACCCAGCATGTTGAAGATGAAGTCCTTGGCAGTGTGGACCTCTAAGGCGGTCTGGTCTCCAAACTCCCCCTGCTCCAGCAGAACCAGCTCCGACACCTGGGCCGACAGCTGCTCCAGCGTGGCCCCTGAGCGGAAGTCTACCTCGGACAGCTTCTTAACGGGGGCCGGCGAGCGCGGCGTCACCGCGTTCATCAGCGACTCCATCTCAGCAACCCTGAGGACGGGAGAAGACGACAAAACACAGGAAGCTTTGTTTAGAAAGAAAGAGTTTCCCCTATTAATTACAGTTTTTATTTACTTTAATAAAAATTACAGTTTTCATTTATTATTTTTTAAACTAACAAATAGTATTTGTTAATTAAATATGAACTTGCTGGTCATTTTGTTTTAATTCATCAAAAACACTCAACTATCAAGAGAAATGTACTGATATGCCACAAAATGGTTGTATAATTTTATTTTGTCTAAATATTTTTGGATAAGTGATTAAAAGAAAGGTTTTGACTCTACATGAATAGTTACAATTTCTGAGAATTTCTATGTACCAAAATAACACAATGAATTTCCCTCCATCTAAATAGCTTTTATTCTTCTGACTTGTTATGTGCTGCCTGGTGTTAATCATGAGACTCTCAGGGTTGTTTGTGCAGAAGAATAGAGCACCATAACACCTTAAACCAAAAGAAAAATTAACATAAAAACAAAGTTTTGGGATATTTATACAAGTTAAGGCTCTGTTTCTTTAAACAACTCAACCTTGTAATTACAATGTGTTAAAAAAAAGACAAAGGTTTTATGCCTATTTCGACATATGACCAACAATTCTAGTTCATTTTTAGTAGAACGTGGGAAGATTTTTGCAGCCTTTGTGATTTGGTTTAATTATAATGGTTCCAGTTTGAGTTTGAATCCCAGCATTAGAGCAACAAAGAGCAGAACATTAAGGAAATAGCATTTTGTGAAAGTTTCAAGGCAATATAAAAAGGTCAAACTAATGTCAATTTTTGAGTATTCATGCATTTATTACACAATTATGCAGGTTTCGCGTTTGCTTGTGCAACATTTTCTACCACCTTTTCCCCTCCACTACACTTTCTATAAAAATGATTGGGTGCAGCACCATAGACTGTGTGGATTACCCTCTTCATCATCTTTCTTCCGTATGATTTTCTAAGCCTTAATAGGGTCATAACATGATATTTCTGAATAAAAGAAATTTTTATCTTATAAGATCTTCTAATTTTCTGAGAAAGTGAATTTGGAGTTAGTACAATTACTAAAGTACAACTAAGGCTGTGTGTTACTAATATAGCACTTAATATTTTGAATTGAGTTACTGAAACAAACAAATGAGGAACCACCTCTATGATTTAAATTCACCTCAACATGATCTTTGCATAATTTAAAATTTGTTATAAGATTACATTTCAAATTTAATTATTTTTACATACATCTCTTTAGGCTTGCCGTTAATAAATCTATCAGTAACAAAGTACTCTATTTAAGGATTCTTAATAAAATTTTGACAACAACGTGTCTTCAGTCAGAGGTTTCTTCCCATTCACTGTAACACAGACCTCTACAGGAGATGGTTCCCGCCCACAGCCATCAGCATGTACGATGACTCCAAGGAGAAAATTATATAAAAAGTGACACTTTCCCTCTGGGATTAATACAATATGTAACTTAAATGAAATGGACGGTCTACGCGTCTTCAACCTGGTTTACGTAGTTTGTTTACGTTGCTATGGAAACGCGAATTCTCCCTGCAGCGTAGACCGGGGCACGTGAGACGACGGTTGACGGAGTTAGCGGATTAAATGTACCGAGAGCTGAAAACAAAACTTTTACCTGAATGTTCAGAGTTGAAAACAAGATGTTGGGTCTGGATTGGGGGGAACTGTTGTTGAAAAGTGTAACCAAATAATCAAAGGCGGGGGGAGGAAAGTTATAAACAAAGTTGTGTCGCGTTGGAACGCGAACACGGCCTCTGCCCCCGTAAACTGGGTCAATTAGCGAGCCAGCTGCTAAGCTATTAGCCGACAGAATTAGCCTACCTGCTGTCCAACAGCTCACACCCACTACACCTTTCATACAAGAAATGATCTTGAACTGTTGCAGCAAGAGTGCTAAAATAGCTACAATGTCTCTAACACACAACTGGACGTGTTGCATTCAGGCGGTGCCCAGAAAGAGCTAATTTAGGATATTAGCCAACTAGCTTTGGTAAATTAGCACTATAGCTAACATGTCATATTAGACATGTTAGCAAACAAACACACATCCACAGTCACATACAGATGTGTGTATCCCCACACGCACACTCGGCTTCGATTAGCTTCAAGACGACACACACACACACACACACACACAGATCCATGACAAATGATTAGCCAAGAGGCTAAAAGCAGCTCTCCAGCACACACAAACACACCCTTTGAAAACGGCGAAGTGCGGCACTTTCTTCGCTATCTCCTGCCTCTGCTGCTTTTCTGGTCCCCGAGCTCCAATCCGCCTTCCTCAGCTGTCATTTCCAACAGGATCCGAGCGCCACCACCGCTACCACCTTCCCCCTGGCAACACCGTCCCACAAATCATGGTCCTACTCAAAGGATCCAGGGATTAGCCAGCCTGGGTGGTGGAATGGAGTGGAGTGAGCGGAGAAAAACACGCACACATACACACGGGTCAGAGTTATGACTGAAAACGGGTCTGTGTCCCTGTGGAGAAGATAAAATGCAGAGTTCAGGTTTAGCTGGAGGAGGAACAGGGAGGTTTCATGGCTCTGCAGTAGAGATGAATCCCTCATCTGCCGTGTTTGGACCTGAATGCTGATCCAAAACCGTCAGCATGTTTACAATAACTGGGAAAAATGCGATGTAAAATACAAGCGATTGTCACACCTGCTCATGAAACTAGATCCCATTATGGTAATGCTGCTGGAAGTAGTGGAATCCATGCCCTGGAGATTTGATGAATGTGTGGGAATTATCTGAGGGCAGACGAGGACAGGCTGTTCATTAATCCAAGTAATACCACACAATTATTGTTATGTTTGTCCTGAGCCTGATTTATTATTTAAAGCACAACTATGGGGTATTTTACTCTAATGCACATTTTTCAACAGTTACTTACAAATACAATAGTAATTGAGGAAAGTGTAGATAGAAAAAGAAATTGTAGATTTCTGCCCAAAACTGCCATTTAATATTATTATTATTATTATTATTATTATTATTATTAGTAGTAGTAGTAGTAGTAGTAATAGTAATAGTAGTAGTATCAATACCATAGTTTTCTAGAAAAACATGTAAATTTCTAACTTTGTAAAGCCATAAATTTTCTATAAAAAACTTGGAAATTTTAAGATTAATCTCAGAATGTTTTTCCAGTACATGGACATTTACGAGAAAAAATGTGAGATTAATCAGAAATTTTCTGGAAAATAACCTTGGAAATGTCTGAGTTTCAAAAGTCAAAAACTATAGACTTCTGGAAACTTCTGAGTTTCAAAAGTTGAATTTATTCCATTTTTTTAAAACTCAGATAATTCCAACTTTTCTCTGGAAAATCTCATAGATTAATCTCAAATATTCTGAGATTTTTTTCTTGCAAATTTTCAACATTTCAGACTGAAAATTTCTGTTTATTTCCAGTTTATCTGCACAATTTCTGAGCTTTTTTCTTGCATATTTTTTACTTTTTCAAGAACATTTCTGAAATTAAGCTCAAATTTTGTGAAAATTTTTCTCACAAATCTTTGACTTTTAAAATTGAAGTTTCTGAGTTTGTGCTTGAAAATGTTAAACTTTTGGATCTCAAACATCTTCTTGTTTTTATTTTCAGAAACTGAGATTAGTCCAAAAAAAATATATTTTTTAAATTTTGTTTCTTGTATGTTTTTTGGCTTTTCAAACTCAGAGATTCCCTTTGGGCTTTTTTAGAAAATGTCTGAGATTAGTCAGAATTTTTGAGTTTTTTTGGTGGAAATTTACAATTTACTCCTCCTTTTTTCTATCTACGATCTCCTACGGTTTTCACGACTTCTCCTTTTGTCCTCTATTTTTTATTTTCTACCAAAAGCAATCAGGAAAAAAACAACACTTGTTGTTTTCTTGACACCCAGTATCTACAACACATTTCTAAGATTAGCTTTATTGTGTATTTTTCTTATTTTTGTGTTTGCTCAGATAGGAACTGCAGGCATGCTGTGGCATTGTTACCCAGAGTTTCAGTCTCCAGCTCCAAGTCTGTTCTTGTTTTGAGAGAAGAGCGATAAAAGACTCTGATTGAACAGACAAAAAACATGTAGGAGTGTACAAGGAATATTGGATTATAGGGGAGAAAATACTGTGTGATATCCTTCAATCAAAACAAAAGAATAAAACAAAGAAACCAGGAAAATGTTCCATCTTTTAAAAGTCAGTGAGTGTATATATTTGAGCTTGTATGTGTAATTTGTGGATTATTAAAATAACCCCCACAATAATTTAAAAAACACAACGAACTACGAAACAAGCAACAGACATTACATTTTGTCAAATGCCATCATTGAAATCATCAAGAATAATAACTATTAAATATGCATTACTGTTCCAGTTGTTTTTAATCAAAGCCAATGGAAACAAGTGAGTTTTTTTAGCCTTGATTTTAAAAAACTCAAGGTTTCAGCAGTTGTGCAGTTTTCTGGAAGTTTGTATAAAGCAGAGGTCATTTGTGGCCCTCAGATGGATTTCATGTGACCCCTAACTACAATTCTAGAATAACTTTAGCTCATTATCACAGGTACATTTCAGCAACATAGTGTCTCTGAGGATGGCATTTTCACAAACCAAATCTTAAAATAAAAAAGGTTTCAATGCACAAAGTAAACCTCATTTATGAACCTGGTTTCTACATTTATCTTAAAGTCGTAATTACAATCATTCAAGCCATGTTATGTGTGCGGATCTCCAATTTATTCCAAAAACCTGACTATTTTGTTTGGTTCAAAACAATTTTGCATATTTAGTTTGTTATTGAGCAGAGAAAAACAAGAAAGCAACAACAATTTTATTTGTTTTTTATTTTAATTTAAAAAGAAATTCTTTTTGTGGCCCCCAAGAACTTTTAACTTGATGATTTTTGGCCCCTGTGGCAAAATGTTTTGACAGAGTCAAGCTTTTCAGAGACAGCATCCCCATAAATTGAATTTTTTTCTTAACGCAATCTCACATGTGATAGTTGAAAACACTTCAGGAATGTAATGTTTATGTAACGTTTATGCATTCATAGCCCTATTTACGGTATTTAACGTGATCTTATTGACCCATCAAGTGTTTGTATCAATAGTATTTTCAGAGATTTCAATGTAATACTGACTGCTACAATTTAATTTTTTGAAGAAAAAAAAACAGTAATATAAATTGCAATATTTATTTCCCCTTTTGGTTTAATACAAATAATTTTGAACACCTTCAACCTAGTTTAGACAGGTTGTTTACGTTGCTATGGAGACTGTACATTAGATGAGCGCGTGAGGCGACGGTTGGTGGAGTTAGCGGTTCAAATGTGCCGAGAGCTAAACGAGGCCAAAAAACATACTTTATGTCATTTATGTCATTTTTCCCAACGTAACCGCAGCCACTACTCCTCCGTCTGCACACCTTCCACTAGCTGGATAATAACAGTTTCCAGACATTACATTTCTCCGGGAGATAGCTACCGCTGATAGCCGATAGCCTTCACTATAGAAACAATGGCGGCTCCTGGTGGTATCGTCCATTTAGCTCATCTAATGCTGCATTCGTTCGGTGCTCTCGACCGAAGTGGGATGACTGAGTATATATAAGAAAACAGAAAAAGAGGCGGTGGGGAATAATCTGAGGCTTTGATAGCGCTGACCACCATATCAGTGGCTTTGAAAGGTCAGCGATTGCACTGGAAACAGACATTACAGGCTGATTGATGCCTCTCAGAGAGGATTTGGTGTTTCTTCTGTGTGTATTGTGAAGCTTTGGGCGTGTCTGAGGGAAGGTGTTGGTGCCACCCGATTCTTGTGAATGAGATGGAGGGATTTAATCGAGTCAGGCGTCCAGGGTGAAGAGTTTCATTCAGTTCCTTTGATGGAGTTTACGCATCCGTCCAGAGCCGGGCCATCAGCTCCCATAAGCTCGCCATTACTTTATTCTCACACAGATTTACTCTGTATTTCCACCAAAACAAACCCAGACTGAGAAATCAATGGAACCAGGAGCTGTTTTCTTCCCACAGATGAAGCTGATGCAATTTAAGTCCATCAGATGGAAAAGAGGGGAAAGGAAGTTAAAAGGGAAAACATTTTCAGTCTCAATAATTTATTCTTGTGGAGAAAAAGAGGGAGAGGAAGTCTCCTTGGGTATAATTAAAAATAGGTGCTGTTAGCATCAGTGTTTCTGTTATGTCTGGTCACAGTCAGAGGTGGAGGGCGATTCATTCAATTTGCCTTTGGGGTAGACTCTGCAGAGAGTCCTGGTTTATGTCTTAAAGAATAAACAGGAAAGTAAAAGGTCTATAAGTATTTTATTATTGTTTTACAGCATGACATAAAAGTAGCTTTAAAACTAGGTGTAACTACTTTGCTGTTTTTTGCAGTGATGGGAACTGCTAGCTAAAATGTTAGTTCTGCTAATGCTAAAATGCAATCCCAGCAAAATATTTAGCAGAGGCTAATGTACTACAGCGCTAATGTTAATCATAATGATACCCACCATGTATCAACAGTACGATATGTGTTACGTCATATTATCTTCACCTCAACCAGATCAAAGTTATTACTCAGCTTTGCTAAAAAAGCAACAGAATATAAATTTATCAATCAATCAATCAAATTTTATTTGTATAGCACATTTCAGCAGCAAGGCATTTCAAAGTGCTTTACATCATAACAAACATAAAAACACAAAGTAATGTAACATAGAATAAACAATCAAAACATTAATTTAGACGGCCGTCAAATTTATAACTTGTTATCCATTTATCTAAAT